>VYXC01006954.1:176704-192354 GCA_013397175.1 Platysteira castanea
ATTATAGAAATTACATACACCAATAACTAGTATAGTGGAAATCAAATGTGTTTTCTTTTCAAATCTAGTGTTGAAAGATTTACTATACCCAGCTACAATGGAGTTTTCCTCCACATGATGTCATTATAAATCTTAGTCCTGACCTGATGTGCCCCTACTATTTTGGCCCTCTTCCTGTTTTAATTAAGACTGTTAATCATGCCACACTGAATGGCTGTTTTATTACGCTAACAAGCTTGTCGCATAAACCAGAACTATGCTACCAAATATCTGACTTGAACTAGTGTTAAAATCTACCTTTACAAGTGTTGAGCATCAGGACTAACAGTGAACTCCACTCTTTTTATTACCATGTTCCTATTAAATATGGCAATTAGTTGCTTTAAAATGTTATAACAACATTGCTAGTCTGAAATACCTGTAATCAGGGGCTTCTTTTGCTTTGTTGAAGTTGACAGGCAACATAGTATAGCTCTCAGTCCTTACATGTATATGATCTTGGCATTTTTACATGCTCAAAAGGAGATATAAAATAAATCAGAGGCTTAATCATATAATCAGATAACAGATCCATCTTTATCTTTGGGAGAAAAGATCTCCCTTCTGTCCTATTAAATATTTTCAATACACATTACAAAAAATAAAGCCCCTTCTAAGTTGTATGTGCGCATATTTGTATGTGCGTATGTAAATAGTCTAACAATGCCTTTGGTTGAAAATCCAGCTTTGACGTTGGCAAGAGAAATAATCTAATCCAGGATTCTGTTTCTTTGGCTGGGTGAGTCCCTCAGTTTGTGTTTAATCATCTTTGGTTTAGGCAATAAAATGAGAGTTAAAGTTACATTCACTTCACATGATTCTTGCTACAACAGTAAGAGTAGTTCAGGTAGTAGTGGATTTTATCTTTTCTCCTTTCCCCCAGTGTTTGGAACAAGTTGCTCAGAGCTGTTTTATTAAAATATAGCCATCCTGTTCATTCAGAAAACAGTTGGAGGAGTTTAAAAAGGTGTCTCTTCAGGGCAGAATAATTACTTGGATTTTTTTTTCCCCCCAGTTAAGTATCATCATGTTGGTAAGCTGCTGAAGGAGGGGGAGGAACCCACTGTGTACTCTGATGAAGACGAAAAAGATGCCCAGGATGCAAAGAAAGAGTAGATAATGCAGTGAGGAACAATCTATTTTTCAATCATAAAGGATCATTTGTAACATTCCACTTCTGTTTCACAAGGTGCAGCAGCAGCAAGGCTTACAAAAGGTCCAGAGTTACAGTGAAGTTTTCTTTTCAAAGGTTTCCTAATCAAATTCAGTGGGAAACTTCTGAAGGTCCATGATCTGTCTTCCTTTAAACCCATGTAATAAATATGCATGACAAATGTCTGTGCAAAAGTAAACTGCAATTTTGGCAATAAAGGACTATTTTTCTGCTGTCGCCATTTAGTGCAGAGTAGGTCGAAATCAAGCTTTTCATTACCAGCCTAGCACTGTGGACACAAGCACATGAATAACTTCACATATGCAGCACAAACACTACTAAATCTTCTTTTGTGTTAGCTTCTGCAGGAACTGGCTCCTGGGTTGTAATTCCTTTAGAAAAGGGACTGTGTTTTGTTTGTCCACAAAGCATCACATTCATTTGTTGTGCAATGTAATTCAATATTATTTAAGATAATTTGGCTTTCAAGGAGTTGCATTAGTGACTTACAGATGAAACACTAATTGGTTTTAAAAAAGATCAAGAATTTTAGAGAGGTTAAATCACTTAAATATTTAATAAAGACTGATGTATTCAACATGCATAATTCTGCATGGACTAATATTCTTTGTTCACTTTTAAAGCCCATCTATAGTGTCACAAACGTTTAGATAATGAGTGGAACTAGGCATCCCTAAAGGTACACCATGGAGTGTGACTTGACTATTGTTCATTCAATATTCTTTTTAGTAAAAAACCACTTTGGTGAATGTTAATGAAGTTATATTAAACATGGAAGATCAGCTGCTCTTGATTCCTAAGCCTAAAAAACAAGAAGTTGCTGATATGGCATGATTAGCTAGTGCTCTTGTACGTGCATCTTTACCTAGCAGAAAAACATTACTGGTCAACAGAACTGACACAAGTTTCCTGTACAAAATAAAACAGCATAAGCTGTTTCTGCATTGAAGCCTTTTTTGGTTTGGAATGTTGCCGTCAAAAGAAATGGCACAATCTCATGCATAACCAGCAATGCTATACCTGTGGACCTGACCTTTGAGTTGCTTTTTACTTATTTGCTCTCTTGGCTCACCTCTGTGCTTAATTACTAGGTTTTTTTCTAAGTGACCTGCTTACTACCAGAGAGGGATGGGTAAAAGGATATGACCAAGAAAAAATGTGAATGTTCATCATCCAAAATACTTCTGTAAAACTTTCTTATAAATTCCAAGATAACTAATGATTTGCTGATCACTTATGAACTTGTTTCTTGTCCAGGTGATTCTGCTAGTGCAGAATATCCAGGGTGCCTGTCTGGCGTAGTTCCCTCTATTTCATTTCTCTGGCTTGGCTGTCTGGTTGTTTCAATTTGGCAACACGACCAAAGTGAGGAACTGAGTCCTGAGTGGGAAGGTGTAAACTAGGCAAAAGTGTTTGGAAGTAGAGTATGTTGCACAGCAGCAGCTTTCATAAACAAGTTGACACAACATATTAAAGTGCCTGAGAGCATCTGTGGTGAGAACAACTGACTCTCCCTCAGTCCCAACACTGTCCTGGCATTTTCTTTTCGTTGCACTGGGCCTTCCGATGAAGAGTGAGGTTGTTTGAGTCAGAGAACTTGTGTAAAGTGGTACTGTATGAACTACCTAACAAAGGTCTAGAGACACGTGTAGACCTTGTCATGACCTTTGTGTTGCTGTTTTATTTTTAGAGACATTTATACTCTTTGCAAACTACTACTAATGGTTTACCTTGAATTGGAAATGTGCTTTTATTTGTTTAAGGCAGAAAATAAAATACTCTTGCATAATGGTGGTATTTGTTTTTATTTACTGCAACCAGATGTTATATTTAATACTCCCCTAATGTTTCAAGTTTTATACTGTCTTTCTCCCATGTGTCACATTATCCAATGCATAGATTGAGTATAGTATGTTCTAATGGAATGCTTGTAAATGCAGTTCTCTAGTAAAACTTTAACGGAATATTAAATAGAGAACATGCTCTATTGCAAAAACAGAGTTAAGCAGAAAAAACCCCAAGTAATTGTTAATACTGAGCAAAAGCTGGAGCTTGGGAAGGCTGTAACCTACCTTCAGTGGACCCAACCACCTGACTCTAAGTTACTCCATAACATGTCCCGAGGAACTGAACACTATTTTAAGTATTAATCTGTACATTAGAACATTATGCTTCACAAAGAAAAATAGTAACAAAAACAATGCAGAAAACAGGCAGTAACACAAGACAAAGCTCATTGTTAATACTTTTTGGGGAGGAGGTATGACACTTTGGTAAAACTGTTACTTTTTCAGGGAAAACAGAATTTCTTGTGAAAGGGGAAGAAGCAAGTCCGAAAAGCTGCTCATAAAGCAGCAGGCATAGATTTTACTTCCTTCCAAAGTGTCCAAGAAAGTGGATGGATTTTAGCTTCTTTTTCAGTCTATTCATTACAACTTGAACCCTTCCGTCAACAGTGACTGGCAGCAATGACTAAGCAAAAAGAACCAGGCCAGGCAGCTTATCAGGCTGTACATTAACCAGGTAGGACATGATGACCAATTAAATGCAGAGAATGTCACCAATCTCCCTCATCTGACATGTCCAACGCCTGTTACAAAGATATACTCTTGGACAAATCAAAACGATTTCCAACCAGGACAACTCGTACTTGTCAACTGCTTTGTAAAATTCAGATATTCTTTTATCTGGACTTCATCTGCCCTTAATCACCTGAACTGCTGTTTCAGTTAAAAAAAAAAAAAGTTCAGTAACGAATGCTGCTGTTGAAAGTTATGTAAAGGGTTTTATGAAAGGTGAGGCATTTCTATGCGTTGCCTGGAATCCCTAGATTAAGAAGAAAGGTCTTTATATTATAATTGCTGTACTGCATTTCAAGCAGATGGACTGAATTAATAATGGGCCTTGTGTATTTCTGTTTTAAAACCAGCCTGTAGGATTTTGACTTCAGCATTCAGCGCAAGGTACAACCCACAGGTCACATATTTTCAGTAAAAAGCATTGTTCAGCTAACTTCTGTTCCTACCAGCTCTATGAGGAGGCATTTTCACTAGTTCTGTACAAAAAATTAGATTTGATGGCAAGATCTGCAGTCTCGGGGCCCAATTTCATACATCTCAGAGTAAACAGTATTTCCATAAAAAGCACCCAGACTCTTGAAACAGCAGCTGAGCACAACAGCACCTCAGGTTGAAACTAAAAGGTGTGAAATTATCCTAGAAATGTTCTACATTTCCATTGCTGAACTATATAAATGGTGCTTGTAATACATCTTTTCATGTAATAAATGTTCTAATTGCCAAAACATTCTGTAACTTTCATAGTTGGGATGTGACATTTGTATCTATAACTATTAAAATCTAATCTACAAAGCCATGCATTTTACAAGTTTTAAAGCAAACTGTTACATGTATCTTTAAAGATTAGCCTTCAGGATAAAAGAATTATATTAAGCAGTCCAGTGTCTGAAAAGATAGGGCTCATATTAAATGTGCTGACAGGAAAAAGAAATTCCTCCCTGTGACAGTGTGAGGCCCTGACAGAGGTTGCCAAAAGAAACTGGATGCCCCGTCCCTAGCAGTGTTCAAGACCCGGTTGGACAGTGCTTGGAGCAGGTGGAAGGTGCCTGTGCCCTTGGCATGGGGGTTGGAACGAGATGGTTTTTAAGGTCCCAATCCAAACCATTCTATGATTTTGTGAAAAGTAAAATTATTATTAAAACACCTGAAATCAGGTTGTAAATAATGTCAAATAGGAAACACAGAAGTTCTCTTTTGGTATGAAGATTACAATGATGTCTCACATTTTAAAGTGCATGCATATTTTATTTACTAACAATGTTTTACATGGAATGTGGACTTGGGAGATAAAGCAAATCCTCTATCAGTCAATACAGGGTGAACGCATGAAGCAATTACAGAAATAGAGTATTTATTTGTTATTGGTTATTGTGACAGCATGTTGATAAAACACTGGAAATTTACACTGAAGGAAATCTTTAGTTCCTTCTCCCCCAGATTAACAAAAAGAAATATTTCCTCACCTGTCACCGAAAGGCCTGTCTCATGGGAAATGGGTACTCATGGACACTGAACTGTCTATAGATTGGCAGAGGGGGAAGTTTTGTTATCTTTAATCTGCAAATATTGCATAGAGAAAAAATACCATTGGTATGTTACCTCAGTGCAACTGAAAACATTTTACAAGGTCAACAAATACAATAGTCCATCTTCATTATAACTGCACAAAATACTAAAAAGGAGAGTTAAGAGGGGCATAAATGTTCTCCGAAATAGTCAGAAAATATTTCTGTCAAGAAAATAAGATCTTTTTAGATAAAAGTAATAGATTAACAGTACTTTGAGTAGCAACCATTTGTCATTCATGACCCTGAAAAGGCACTCAATGTCTGAACATATGAACAGAAAGATTGATAAAACCAGGCTTAGAGAGACCTGTAGGAATCACCAGCATTGAAGACTGGGGGAAAACCTATCTACCACAAACAATTACAATTACTCTTTTTTACTACTATTTATTAGAGCAGAAGTTACAAACATGGGTAAGATCTTATGTAATGAAGGCAACATTTTCACATTAACTTTGTCTACTGACATGTAATAAATAAAGCATAATAAAATGAAAGCTGCAATAATCAGTGTATTGAACTTTGAACTGGTCCTCTAAATCTTGCTAAGGGACTTTGTCCAAAAGCAATTGTGGCTGTCTTCTAGATATAGCCAGCTGAATAAATATGGATATAACTCAAGCTCCTAGACTGCATTTTCACATTTTTGTCTACATGCAGTACAACTCTGACAACATTTCACAATTCCTCTGGAAAGCATTTGTAAGCAAACTCATACTGAACAGCTATCTCACTATATGTGCCTTCGAAATCTTGTGAACTGCCAACCTTGCATTTCCATGGGGACTGTCAGCAGGCTGACAAGTACTGCCCTTTCATTATCTAACACTCAGAGCTTTGCTTAGACAACCATTCAGATTCCAGGAAGCACTACATTGAGCATAAGTTCAGTGAAATCCTTCCTCCCAAAGGCTAGCAAGTTTTCAGAAACACCTCTAGAATTGTGAATAGAGGACAAGGATTCTTCTAGTGTGAGTTTTACAGAAGATGGGGTTTTTTCATATTTGGAAATCTATTACTTCACAAAATTGAGTATAGATGTCCCCCACACCTTCCAGTCCCATCATTATAACAATCTGACTAAGGAGGTGCTTCATATACTTGCTCTAGGATTGACAATTATATTTTTTTCCTATGACTCATTATTAGTAAATACTGTAATTTACATGATTCCTTGCATTCAATCAAAGTGTAACACTCTAAGATCTCAATCTGTGTCCTTTCAAGTTCTTAGTCACTAGTCCATGAAAGTTTGTCTGGCACTGGGGAAAGTTTTGGTCCTGTTATCCAAAAGGCAAACACAGATTCTGCTTCTGTGACTCACTACACCAGTTAGATATTCTAACCAAAGGAAAAGAAAACAACAAAAACCAACCCAGTATTTCATATACCTTTTAATTATCAAAGGGCTTTCTTCTCCCACTTCTGTATAAAAACTTCAGAGATATAATACAGTAGCTGTTCAGCATCCTCTTCTGGGCTCTGCTCCACAGCAAGTATCTGAGCAGGGGTTTGTCTGAATTATCTCAAGAGGAAATAGAGGGCATCCTCTGACGTCTGCATCCATCTCTCTTCTTAACATTAATTTCCTCTCATCTCCTGTAGATAAGAAAAAGTTACTTGAAATGAGTTTGTCAGGTGGGCAGGGAGGGAAAGGGAGATGGCTGTAAGGTATCCACCGACAACTGGAGGCACAGTAAATTGTAAAAAGGGCTTTAAGAACAGCCAGTAGCAATCCTATATGAACATCAGATGTATTTTAGCTATGTAAAAATTCACTCGCCTGAGACAGTACTTCCCATACAGCTGTGCCACACATTGAATTGTCTACCAATGTTTTAGTTGTCTAAAGCATGTTGTTAACAGAAAAACCACCCATTGCTAATGCCCA
This sequence comes from Platysteira castanea, assembly GCA_013397175.1. Classification (NCBI taxonomy): domain Eukaryota; kingdom Metazoa; phylum Chordata; class Aves; order Passeriformes; genus Platysteira; species Platysteira castanea. Next base: position 183,956 of record VYXC01006954.1, read on the forward strand.
GGACAGATACTGTGCTACCGAATTAAGTAGACAAATATTACTCTTGAGCTGCAGCTGTGTGTTTCAGAGCTAAACTGAACAAACCTTTAGTTGCAGAGAAGTTGCACTGGTTTTTTTTATGCCATGCTTATACTTTTTAAAACCATTCATCACTGTAAGAACTGTGGCAACCTCACCTGCCACAGACCTGTCAAATTAAGCCCTTTTAGCTGTGGTGTCCCTCTTTCTCACCTCTCCTCTGGAGGGTCTCCTGAAGGGGTGAGCCATCATGAGAGGTAACATCCGATGCTGCCACAGAGGTGTAAAGTGTCTTGAATTTCACTTTTTTGTGCAACATTTTCTTACATTTTCTCTGTATCTTTCTGAGCGATTCCAGCTGCATGCAACTGTCTGTCTCTGAAAAGCCACATTCATCAGATAAAAGATTAGAAGAAAGCTTTTTTCGCTTTTTTTTCATTTTATGAGCATTTCTCTCCTTTTCCCTGGATTGTCTCTCACTTTTCTTTCCTTCATATCTTAATTTACTACTAGACCTCTTGCACGACTTTTTAAGTTTACGTTCACACTGCCTTGCCAAGCTCCCATGGACAGAATTAGAACAGGAGTTACATTGGCTGACTTCCTTGTCTTGACCTTCCAGAGCTACATTTTTATGGTAAACCAGTAATTTTCTTTCCCTGGCTCTTGCAGGCAAGCACCCTTTATTACAACTGCTGTAAATTTCTTCATACCTTCTTTCTGCTCTCTTCACTGAGCCACCATATGCCTCTCTAAAGTACTCAGAATCACTGATCTCTTCCAACAAATCCTTTAATCTGCAAGCAGATCGACATGTTCCATATGGTACAGTGCCTTCATCTCTACCATCTTCTCGTTTGAATTCCTTATTATGAGTAACAGTAGTGTAGTCCAAAGAATGATTCAGTCCAGCATGTGGTAAGTTATCAACAGTCAGTGAGTCATTCCTCTGCACTTGCAGCTTTTTTCCAAGCTTGTCCCCATGGACCTTGCTTTCTAACACTTTGTCTGTTGACTCAAGTTCCCCAAGTGTGATCACCAGCCTATAATTACTATCACTACTACAATTTCTCTTGTGGAGGTTTTGTACAGGACTCACTTTTCTGAAGTGCTGATCATGTTTGTTACTCAAGCTGATGTCAAACCCACTACCATCATCAGACACCACTCGCTTCCACCGGGACTTGTTCGCAGTGGTTTTTGGCTCTAAGCAAACACGTGCATAGTGTGGTGTCTGATAGTAGTTTAGTAAATAATGGATGAATTCATCGGTCTCATAAACCTTTTGCTTTTTGCAATCATCTTCCTCAGACACTGTCTGCATGTGAACTACATCCAGTGCTGGGTGGTGCCTTCCATGGAGAAGTTTGATGACCCTGCCATCCTGGGTAACTGTGATCAGCAAAGGCCCACAGCCTTTGGCGGAGGAGTTGCACACATCTCTGCCAGGCAGTCCACCAGAGCTCAGGGCTGGAGACGGATCATTTAAAATTGTCCTGACTATGTGACAAGTAGGTGCATGGGAGTTACGCACATCTCCTTCCTCACTACATAAACCGCTACCTTTTTGGGTTAACGGGCACTTAAACTCCTCCTTACGTTTCAGCTCTTTGTGCGTATGATAAAGGGAGTTAATCAGCTCCTGCTGTATGTCTTTAAATGCTGTTTCAGAAAATGAATCGTCCTTCTTTACACCCAGTGAAGGATCCACTTTTTGACTTGCCAACTGCGAAACCAAGAAAATAGAAGTTTATTTAACACATCACCTTCATAATTAAGAAGGCCAATATCAGATGTAATGGCCCTAAAATTCATGCAGAATGGCAAGGGTAGCCTCTGACTGCAACTCATAGTAAATTACAGTCCTTTAGAAATCTTTTACATTAAGGACTGGGGAAAATACACACTTGTTAAAAGCTGCAAGCAAATTTTCCACTGCAAATAGTGAAGACAAAGCCATATTAGAAATTAAAACCCTGTTTTCATTTGAAACTCTTTTTTTTGCCCAAAGCACTAAACTAAACCTACAAACGTTAATCTGTGTGCAAAACACTCGAATTTTATCACTTCTCTGCTGACTTTCTCAAGACATTATCCGAATCAAACTGAAATAAGCCTAGTAATGAGTGCAAGAAAAAAGAAGAGGCTATTAGAAATGCAACTGGTATAATCTGCGGCAATTTAATTCAGTCACTTGTAGACCTGAGACCAAAACAAGCAGAGGGAGCATCACTTATGTCTGCACCCCAAAATTCCTTGCTTGCAACACTGCATCAAATCTAATAGAGCTAACACAGCCTTTCCAGCCCTATTTTTTACTCAGTAAAGATAAGGTCTTGAAAAAGCACCAAAGACAAAGTTTCTGGGTAAAAATGCACTATGTTTGCTCTCAGGGTGAGACTGAGAGCAGACTGTCACGAGACATGGACCTCAGGCCTTCTCAGTGTTCAGTCAGCCCCAAAGCAACCTTCTGAATAGCATCAAGATATCAAATGTCTAGTGAATTATTCAAGCTCTAATAAATATCCTTAAAAATTTAAAGTATGTTTTAAAATAGTCTTACTTTCACACGATTTAACAGCACTGTAAGCAGTCTGACAGACTCCACTCTTCTCTGAGCTAGCAGGGATTTCCTTTCTTCCCAATCAGGCATATTCTCTGGCCTCTGCTGTTCTTCAGCTGGTACCTTCTGCTGCTTTGGGCGATGTTCCTCATCTCCATCTATCTGCCTCTCTTCTCTCCTCTCGAGCTTAGCTTTCCTTTTTGTCTCTTGAACTTCTTTTCATCACCACGTCTTTTTCTAGGTAATTATCAATATGGGACAATTCAGATGACACTTGTTTTACATTTTGCATCCTGGGGAATTGGATTTAAGTCTTTGAAGTGCTAATAATAAGCAACCAGTCACCAAGAGTCACATGTGGTTAACAAGGAAGCTTGTTTGCTTAAATAACATGTTTATAAAAACATGGCACATAAATTACACACACCTAACCAATCCCCATGGTTAGAAAGTTCTTTGTCTGTTCAAATGGTTTGTATTCTTTGGAATCTAATCATTTGGATCTAATTCTTAAATTAACAAATCTCTTCTACAGATTAGCATGAGGGTCCCATTTAAGAGGTATTACAAGACTCTTGTAATTCAGGGGTTATCACTGAGCAAGGCTTACCCAGAGCCAAGGCCTTTTCTGCCCCTCACCCACCCCAGCTGTGAGAAGGCTGGGGGTGCACAAGGAGCTGGGAGGGGACACAGCCAGGACAGCTGATCCAAACTGACCCGAGGGATATCCCAGACCATATGGCCTCATCCTCAACAATAAAGCTGGAGGAGAAGGAGGAACGGGGGTCATTTGGAGTGATGATGTTTGTCTTCCCAAGTCACTGTTATGTGGGATGAAGCCCTGCTGTCCTGGGGATGCAGAACACCTGCCTGCCCTGGGGAAGTAAGGAATGAATTCCTTGTTTTGCTTTCCTTGCGCACGTGGCCTTTGCTTTACCTATGAAGCTGCCTTGATCTCAATCCTCAAGTTTTCTCACTTTTACCTTCTTGATTCTCCTCTCCATACCACTGGGAAGAAGGGGTGGGAGTGAGCAGCTGTTGTAGGACTTAATTACCAGCTGGGGTTAAACTGCAACAGGCTATCACCACTTTTTGGAAACTTTGCCCTGTAGGAAGTAGATCTACCAAATAATCAACATGATGCATCACAAAAACCTCCAGAAAACTCAAGGAACAGTGTTCACACAAATAAGTGTTTAAAAATAGTTTTTTAAGAAGTATTTGAATAAGGAAGAATTAGCAATGGAAGAAGAATTAGCAATGGAAGCATAGCAGTGCTTTAGAGACCTAGCATTAGATTCACTATGCTCTGCATTCTAAGTGTCTGTTTTTTTAAGAAGGTGCATAACATGATTGAATACTAGTGACACTTTAGGATGCCATCCAAACACATTATCTAAATAATTAAAACTTCAATATACTACTATTACTCATATGCAAATTTAAGAACACCACACTAAAGATATCAACAATAAAAAAATAACATCCAAAAATGGGTAAAGACAGAAAAGTATTCTTTTAATAGCTTTGGACTTTCCAGTCAGTTGGGAGTCACTGAGAAATGTACATCAAATTAATTTTATTTCAGGGCATAAGGACATTGATTTAAGATGTTGCTGCATAGAGCAATACAAAACGCACACACGCAGAACCTTAAGGAATCAATCCTCAGAACAATTTGAGAGCAACAGCTCTCACTGTAGGCCTGCAGAATCATAGAATAATCCAATCTGAAAAGGACCTTAGGATATCTCCAGTCCAAACTTTCTCAGAATCCAGACCCCTGCACCTGATGCCTTACACACAGAATTATCATTATGGTTTTCTTCTCAACATATAAATTAACAGCTATATAGTATTGTTTCAATTTCTCCAACTCCTGTTTCCTCAAAGCCTGGATTTTTACATAGCCACTCTTCCTGTATTTTAGTTGGTATGAGGAAGTGTAACAGATCTCAAGAAAATGGGACATTCTCTAAAAATACACTCTCACCTTTCAACCCCCTCTCTTTTTTTCCCCCTTTTTCGAACGTGTTCCTGTTCTTGCAGCTTTAGTCTTTTCAGGCTTCTGTCTTACGGCTCCTTCACTAAAAATGTCTGGTTGTGTCAAAAGCCACCTGTCACAGAAGAAGCAAAATCAGACTTACCAGCCCAGTTTGCTGTGTATTTATAGAAACACAGACAACCTGCTGAGCAAATGAGAGACCCTAGATGACTACCAAAATACCAATACACTGGTGAGAATGCCTCTCTCTACCCTGACATACCAGAACTTCTGAAGTTCATATTGGGTTGTCAATCAAGCTTAAACATCCCTCTCCTAAATGTCTCCTCCTGCTGTGGCATCAGGGGCTCACAGTCTGACATCATACCTTCGACCAAACCCATTCCTGGTAGGCTCTTCCGGGGACTCAAAGTTCAGCATGTTCAGCACAGCATTCCCAGTTACAGGAGTTATGCAATTCTGCCAAAACTACAGTTCACTGACTCTTAGAGCAGCATCTTTTGGACAAAATGCTTGTTTGCTTGCCTAAAAATTGATGGATTCTGTTGATATGTGCTGCATTTCATCAGCTTCAAACACCCAGATGGAGTACATTAAAAGAAAACACTCAAGCACGTTGCATCAAGGTCTATCTACACTGAAAAAATAAGTAATAGGAAGTATTATTTCCAGCATAGAGGGATATTTCAGAGTCACAGTTTAGAAATTACCAGCTGGGAGAAAAAAATGAAACAGGGTACTCCCTAATAAGTGCTTATGGAGGTAAACCAATAGGCTGCTGAAATTAAGCCTACAGGCTGCACATTTTCTTTTATAATGCCACACTAGGCGTAACACTTCAGTGGATTCATCTCTCAACATACTTAAACAAAAAGGTACAGAGAAGAGAATACCTACCATTTTCTAGCCAAGAATCACCAGACAGCTGCTACACCTACTTCATATTTAACAATAAGAAACTAAGTATCTTTCAGAGTATCATCAGCTCCTGAGATCATTTCCCAGTTTCACTGCCAACTACACTGAAAATATTGACAACCTTCAGCTTACCCAGAGAAATTTTTCAGGAAATCAACACAGTATAATGCTGGGTTTTGATTAAAGGAGTTAAGTTCAGATACCTGAACTCCATATATCAGTATACCTACATCTAGTACAAACAGGATAATCACACAGGGGTTTTTTGCCCCTCACATGCTTAATTGTCCACAAAGTTTACAGAGAAGCTTCCACTGGTTATCAAGGACTTTTCAGGCCTAAATTCAAGGAAAAATAAGCAGAAGTTGGCAAACCACCATTGGTGTGAGCTTCTTCTACAGTCTCAACACCTAGTTATAAGTAAAGCTTAGTGTATTTTAATACTGTCCATATGCTATATTTTTCTTTATTTTATAGACACAACTGTAACATAAATACAGACTAAATCATATGGAGAAAAAAGAGATACATATACAAAGAGAGTTGCAAGAGTGCTACATAAAAGCTTCCACTGAAGAAACATGAAAAAAAAAGTTTTTAAGATGGTTTTCACAGGTTGTAAACTATAATGCTACTACTTGAAAAATGCCTGTTTGCTTTCAATATGGGAAGGTACAAGGGAAGACAAGCACAGAAAGTGTTTGGTAAAAGAGGGTGACTGTTGGGGAAGATACTTTCTCCTATAGGTGACTACACTTTATTGAGAATGACAAAGAGAAAAACCCGCATATGTACTGGAGGAAAAGCTAGTGCAATTAACATTAACATAAAATAACCAGGAATCTCTGGAAGCAGCAGCTACAGCACAGACTGCAAGACTGAATCACTTCTCTTAGGGAACTGCTGCCAAATGCACTCAGAATTAACGGTAACTTTGTCTCATATAAGCAAAGCAGATACACAAAGTACTTTCTACAAAACTGAAGCAGTGAGTAATCTCTAGAGTCCTTTCTGCCCACTGTGCATTAAGATGAAGAGCTTCCTAAAGCTTTCCACCAAGTTAATGCCAACGACGCTTCTGCCACCCCACTAAGATTTGTGGTGCTGCAGGTTAAAACATCCAGGACACTGTTGTTGCAATCTGTAGAGATACAGAAGTCAAGCCTGCAGACCACCTGGTGTACACAAAATCTTGTTCTGTTTTGCAAGTACTCCTTCTATTAAACCAACTGATATAGTATCCTGCCCTTGCAAATCTTCTCCCACTTATATCCTTACACCATCATGGCTGCAACCATGTTCCTACTACAGCAATAAATCACCTAAAAGCCATAAACTCTCTTCATAGATATGCGTAAGCTATAATGGTTTGCTAGTGCACACTACTACCCTTGCTCTTCCCCACTTGTGTTCATAGCCAGGAGATATTCAAGCATCAGAAATTTATTTCTCACTATGTAACTGTGTACAAAGCACAGAATTATTTACTGGCTCATCCACTGAATTGGTGCTCAGCAGCATGGCCTTTTGGAATCAACCCTGATGTATCAATAAGCCACTACCTTAACTTTAAGTGTTGCAACTGACAAATCACAAGGAACTTGACCTTCAACCCCTTTACCAAATTATTATTTCCTTTTGGCCACTCTGCTGTGGTATTAATATTTGGAACACATCTGCCCTTGCACTAGGGTTTGCTACAGTAACTGCTGGCTGAACTATCCTCATCTTATAACACCCTAAATTGTGTCACCTAAGTTCATACTTTAAAAGAAACTTACACTTCAGAGAAAAATTAACAACCTGGCAATATCTAACCTGAAACACTCATGTATTCCATATGAGCAATATGTAAGTAGTGAAAATAATTGTTCCAAAGGTGCCCCTCACATTTGCTCGCTGTGATGTGACAGCTGATGGTAACAGCTCTTACCATCCCCAGCTTCCCAGCTGGTCACTCATGCCAGGCCCTGGGCCATCACAACACTTTCAGAGACAATACCATCAACCAGGTCAGGAAAGAGGGTTATCTTGAAGAGGGGGGAAAAAAGTCATATTTTGCCAGGTTACCTTTCAGACATTTGGTTTCTCTGCTCTCATGGACAGTGTGGCACCTGAGCAGTCCCACCAGCAGAGCTGAAGGCAAGCTCGAGGCAGAGGAAATATTTAGTTCTGCAGAGGTGGGTATATAGGAGCACTACAAGCTAAGGCAATGTGGCAAGTGTATGTATTGATCCACAGCAGCAGAGAGTTTATCATGCAGGGAAAAAAAGCTGGGGTTATTTAGCCTGGAGAAAAGGAGGTTATGGGGAGACCTTATGGCGCTCTATAATCACCTGAAAGAAGGCTCCAGGGGGGGTCGCTCAACTCTCTCAAGTACTGTGAGAGGAAATGGCCTCAAATTACATCAGAGGAAGTTCACATTGGATATCAGGAAAAACTTCTCCACTGAAATGGTGATCAGGCACTGGAAGAGGCTGGAAGCACCATCCCTGGAAGCTTTCAAATAGTTTGTGGATGTGGCACTTGTTGACATTGTTTAGCGGTAAACACGGTAAATGTTACTGGTTAGACTCTCAGAGATCTTTTCCAACTCTAGTGATTCTATGACAAGCATTTACCTGAAAGTCACTTGGAGAAGTCTGAAGAAGAGCTTTAAACTGATTTTTAACATATGATATGAGTTTATCCAGCCTGCTCTACGCAAAATTAACAGAAAGGGAGCAATGATAAGAAGTGCCGCTGCTCTCACGAATATTGTAAAAAAAGGGGTGTTTTTAAGCCAACTCTCCCAGCACCGCTGTGCTCCACGCTGTCTGAGGTGAGGATAAAACAAACCGCCAGCCGCAGCCCAGTGGACGGACTGAAGGCCGCGGTTCGCCGAGCTCGGGCAGC
>VYXC01006967.1:0-64834 GCA_013397175.1 Platysteira castanea
CGGAACAGATCGAGATAAGTCGTCAGGCAGGATTCATCACCCCGAGAAAAACTTTTGTCACACCCAGCACCGGAGAAGGACTCCCGAGAAAATCTTTGTTCTACCTAGCGCTGTGAAAAGAGGAACCCCATGAATACGCCATATAGCCTGAGGGACGAAAAGCTGTATAAAATTGGACTACACCGAAGCAGCTCTGGTGAACTGAGAGATTTGGTGCGACAGAGGCCAAATCTATAGAGGTTCACCTAGTACCGACACCCCGGGCTTGGTACTAAGATTCATTTCGATCGTGGCTTTTGTTGTTTATGCCGATATTTTGGCAAATTAATAAAACTTGATTTCTTTTTAATATAAAAATTGGGTGATCATTTATAATATCTCCCTGCCTTTCTTTGTGAACTGACCAGCTGCAGATACATGCTACTGCCTAATATTCAATGAGATGTGCCCTTCTGGTGACTCACAGGCATGACATTAGGGCCCATGAACTGACATGGACCTTTACAAAAGGGTCCTCCGATGGGCTGTGGGTGATATGTGATTTGACTGCTAAGAGGACAAGTGTGGCTATGCACTTTCCTCCAAATGGTTTGTTCTGTTCCCCCCTTTCAAATGTATGGCATATCCCTAGTTGTAACTCTGCCTATCATCCCTTCCTCGGTACTCCAATTGGTTCATGTTATCTGATTCCTCCTACTCTCCGTTCCCATTGGTTCCTGACATGTGTATCCCTCCCCTGTTAGCTGTTAATTGGTTCAAGCCTTGTACACGCAGGGACTTTGAATGTGTCTTAAGCATGCCTAGGATTTTGGCCGAGGTGTTCTTGCCATTCCCTTCTCCCCCCTTCCCTTTTCCCCCCTTCCTCCTTCCCTTCTCCCCTTTCCTTTCCCCCCTCCGCCGCCACGGGCCAAAGAGAAATAAACGCGATGCAACAGACAAGTCCTACTGTTTAATGTCCTATTGACGTTATGAATTGCCCCAGGGGGTGATGTGGCCCAGATTTAATCAATTTAATCCATTGTACCAACCTGGGAGTTAGTATTTTAGACTGAAACTGCTTTGTCTTTGTGCTACATTTCAGCAAGATGAAGTGACTATGAAATGAATTAGTCGTACCCCTACCACAAGCTGGGAGAGACTCTACAAGCCAGATGTTTTGCCAGGTCTCCAGGCACCTTAGGATTTTGGACTCAGAACAGCTAAGAGAGTCACAGTTGGAAAACCTCACCAGGTCATTCTATTGCTATGTAAGTTTTTATAGTTTCCTATGAAGCCACTGATCTTGAGACCAACTACATCTTGGCCAAGTGCTGTACAAATGCAGGCAGCAAGTAATAAAATCCTTTTACTTCTATCTTGGGAACATCAAGGTGTTTGGGAGTTGATGAGTCAGTTTGGAGAATATGGTACCTCCATCCCTCTTTTTGATGCAACTTAGCTACAACTATGACTTCAAAGATCCATCACTTCAGGGGCTTGGATGTGAACAACTTCTCTGTAAGGTCACAGAGATCACAGAGGTACAAACTGAGAAGTGAGGACAGAAACAGGATTGGAGTGTCCCACACTGCCAGGCATCCAGACCACCACAAAGGGTTGGTTATTGACCTGGCTGAGCAGTGATCAGAGCAGGTGTGACATCTCCTCTGACCCTCTACTAATACTTGCTTTGGTCACCTCTGTAAATAACTAGTAACCCTTTGTGAAGTGTGGCTTTGGGCAAGCTTGCTTCACCAGAGAAGCTCCTAACTGGTGCTCAGATTAAAAACAGCCATTGGACAAAGTAAACAGCTCCCAGGACACACTGGCAGCAGCTGCATAGCCCATGTCTTTGTGTTTGACAGCCCAGTGCAGTGTTGGTATAAATTCAGCCCTTGGCACATTCAAGCCTCTTGTACACTCTTACCTGCCCAGCCAGCTTTTAAAACTGTGTCAGAAGCAAAAGCTGATTATCAGCTTAAGCAGTGGTGTTTCTCCTCTTTTGCTGTAAACGTTGGCCACAAGCAGGGGCAAAACCAGCACCTTGAAGTTTCTCTAGAAGGGACCTCTGGATAGGAACTGTTTAAGCACTCAGCATCTACTTCATTGATAGGTACATAAGTAGCTTTAACAGCATACATTTAAGAGTGCTTTGTGCAGCTTCCATGTAGGGACAAGGATCTCTCTTTTTTTAAAAAAATAAGGCCATGATGATTTTTATTCTGTGTCTGAGAACCCATTTTCTGCGAATGTTTATGTGTCTACAATTAGATCCCAGGAACTCTTAATGGAATGGCTTGCACACTTTTCCCTAGGAGCTCTTCTAAATGCCTCTCATAAGTGATTGTTTTCAATAATACTTCTTGATTTTGAGTATCTGCTTGTATTTTCTATATCCCTTTGGGACAGGCTGCATTGCTATTACCATGCTGCTGTTGCTGAGGTCTCCATCCACAGCATGTGTTGGTGCTGGACCACCCTGGAACCTGCATTTTGTGCCTCCCATGAGTGAGAACCTGTGTGCAGGGATGGAAAGGAGATGCTCCCACCATGGGGGAAGGACCATGCTTGTAAGTTGTGGGAGTGCAACTTCCTGTGGACTCTCTGCATGACTTTAAACTATGGCTTCCCTATTCTAGGCCCTGTGCTAAAGCCCTTGTCTATATTTCTCTTGGGTTTTTTGGCTTGGAAATTCCTTGTATGGAGAATTTTTTTTAATGGAAAAATTAAAGACTTTTTTTCTTAAATCCAATGAAAAATATTTTGCAAAGCACCATGTTGCATGTAACAGAATTTCATTCTTGGCTTCTGTTCACTCTAAAAAACTATTTTTACCTCCCTCTTTATACATCCCTTCTTTTTATACAGGAAATGTCTCAATTTTCATAACTTTTCTGTCTGTCTCTCTGCCTAAAATTAGACAGCCACTTTCTTGTCTCTAACCATCTCCACAGTGTTATGCTTTTCCGTTTCTTTCCATTTCTTTTCTTTTTTTTTTTTTTTCTTTGTGATTTATTTCTGGAAGACATGGCTTGCAGTGAAAGGTTACTGATTCTGGAAAGGAAGATAGAGCAAAATAAAAACCAGACTGTCTCTCTTTCTTTACTCTTCACATTCCAGGAATGTTCCGTTATTTGTCCTTCAGCCAGACATGTATATCTTCCAAGGCCTTATCTTTGTTTCTTGCCCTGAAATGAGAATTAACATCTCTGGTTAGAGGAGACTAAAACCAACATGCCACTGCTGTCTGATGTTCTCAGGTCAGTCTGGGGTCTGCAGCAGGATCCTCTGCATGGGGATAGTCTAATGACATTTGGTGTCATTCCCTGTTTCAGTGGGGTAAGGCTGGTTTACGTGACCTCGAGCCTTGCTCAGCAATTCCCTTGTGCAGTTTTAGGCTTAAGCTGGCAATTAGAGCTGTTCTCCTTTCAGTGCATCAGCATGCTTGTCATGCAGAGAGCATTGCTGTCTTGGAGTGGTCCCAGACCTAGCCTGGGGGAGCAGAGTGGGGAAAGGAAATGGGGTGCGGAGCGTGGGGGGAGAGGCCAATCACCTCGGGCGTTATGAAACTTATGCCCCATAAAATGCTGCAATTATATTGTTTTCTAAATCCAGTGGGAACTGTTGTTTTTCAAGCAATAAATATCCTCCTGCAGTGTTGGCAGCTGTAATATGGCAGCTCTGACAACCCAATAGTGAAACTCATTCTGGTAACATGAAACAAGACCAATGTTAGTGACTTTCTATTAGCTAAGCTGAGAGAAACAGTCAAAAAAGGTAAATAAATTGAAGGTTCAAATTTGTTTTCCTTTTCTCTTTTAATAATCCCTTTACAATAAATCCAAGATCTTCACTAGCAATATGTTTTTGAAAACATTTTGATAACAGAGCGTTGAAAGATACAGAAGGAATCCCTAATGACTGATAGACCAAACCCAATAATTTTTGTTAAGAATGAGGCTCATTTTTTTTGTACTTCAGACTTTTCAAGGCAAGATGATGTAGGCAATCATTCATCCTCTGAACACTGGCAATATTTTCTTTTCCCATCTCTCAGCTGTTTTGGTCTGGGATATACAATACCTTCTATCGGTATTCCTGTAGCAGAAATTCAAATGAATAGCAAATACATAATAATGAAAAAAGCAGAATGACGTGATTAAACTGAGGTTCTAACACAGCAAACCCTACTCAACTTTCATCAGCACTAGAGTTAGATGCTTCTCGTGACAAATAGGAATGAATGTGCAGAGCATTTCATTGTTAATGCTGTACCTAAGCCACGTGCTCTAATGTGCTATAATAATTAAACCACTTTGTTATGGAAACATATTTACAGCTTGATCTGTCATTGGTTAAATGACAGGATTTGTAAACTAGGTTTTCACATTTATGGAGAACTGTCCTTGTGCAAAATATCCCTACTTTGGTGCAACCTTGGACCTTCAGGTAAATTAGTCGGGTCTGTGTGTACAAACAAGCCCATTAACCTATGTTAAATCAGATAATGAAACTGCAATACAAATGTACCAGGCTCCCTAATGCAATGATATTGACTTGTAGTATTCCTTGGGAAAACCCTCACCATGGTGCAGACAGTGCAAATGTGGGTGGATCTCACATGCCCTATTTTTCTTACGGGCTGCGAGTTGTACACACTTGCATCTCTTGGCCATCATCACTGCAGATCCCGAAGACAAGGGTAGACCTAAAGGAATATAATCTCATATTATCTAGTTAAAAAGGATGTATTTTACTCTCCAAATCATTTTTCTCTAGGCTTGAACGCCAACTGAGTGCCATTGTTACCCAGACATTTTTGAAATATATCCGCAGCTCTCACACTAAGAAGTCGACAGGCCATGTGGTGAAGTAGTTGATCACAAATTAAACCTTTGGATTTTGTTCCTCTGTGTCCAACAATTTATAAGCCCCAACTGACTTCAAGATGTGCTTAAATGAGAATAAAGTTTGCAGCAAAACCTTCCCTATTGCAAGAACCTTGCATATACATTTGTAATTATTAGAGCATTACCAGAGATGGTAGCATAGACACAATAAAATGATTTATTTATTTTCCTACCAGCACATGTGTGTGTCTTAATTGTGTATCGTAGATACTCTTAGAATCCTCTCTGTCATGTAAATATGCTCATTGGCTAGTAAATATTAATGCTGCACTCTGGCTCCAGCTGTGAGAAGATTTTATTGTTGTGTTAGTGGTTTTGATTAGCCTCCAAAAGGTTTCGCAGCATCTACTCTATTTATTTGAAACATACAGAACTGCTGCAACAAGGGCTGCTACAAAGAAAATAATGCACTTTCTTTCATTGTTTTTAATTTACTTCGTGCCTCTTTAATGCTTTGGAGTCACTCTCTGTGAAGTTCCAGAGACAGGGAAGGAGCTGCCTGGTACTTTTTAGTTTCAGTTTTCAGCAGACAGCGCTGAAGTAAAAGAAATATATATGAAAAATAATATCTTCCTATTATTCTCCCTAATTGTCATGGCAATTTACCCACGAGATGACATGATAGCCATGGAGGGAAATGGAGCAAAACCTTTTACATAACTGGGCTCCAAGAAATCACGGAGGCAGATGGAAAGGGGAGGTTTGGTGTCTGCTGGGCTGCACTGCGGGGGTTCTCCCCTATGAGATCAGCTCACAAGGCTGGTGGTGTGTCTCGACCTTCCTTCATCCAGCTGACGGAACAAAATCCTCCTCAGCTGTCCCTTCCATATCCCTTACAGCAGGGCACAACACTCTGCGGAGTTACCCGAGCTGCTGGTGCTGAACGTCTCCCTGACTGCTGGACTGGTGTCTGTGGGACTGGTGTCCACTCTATGCAGGGACCCAGGTGCTGTTGTGCCCATACCAACGTGGCTCTTGATGGTGAGAGGCATGTTCTGTGGTTCCCAGTTTTTGCTATGAGAAGGTTGTCCTGAATTCCCACATCATAAAGAGCGGGTAAACTTGTGCTGTATCCCTCCCTCCTAGCTCTGAAGGGGCTTTCTAGAGAAATGAACAGCAATGATGTGGTGATCATATCCATTCCGTCACCCAGGGCCACCATAGTCAAAATACTTCGGCAGCGTGAGCTCCGGTCTGTGCTACTTCACAGACAACCTCAGAGGAAAGGGTTTTGCAAGGAGGTAAATCTTTGAGCTTGGGTGATTGCTTGCTGAGACAAGCCCAGTTAGTCTTGCAGGGATGATATTTCTTTTGCCCTGTGATTTGACTTTAAAACTTGAATTAAATATGCCCAGCAGGCATTGACCATTCTGAGCTGGGAAATTGGGCACTGTCCTCTGTCAGTGAAACATCTGGGACCGTTATCAGTGTCTGCTCCACAATGAGGTCAACCCAGGTCAGCTGAGATGCACACATAGAATTCATCTTCTCCGGAGACTTCTGTCCATGAGAAATCCAAACCATCGCACCCTGGTGGAGAGGCTGTTTGGACATGACTACTTTCACTTATGGTGACTACATCTGGATTTGAGCCAGTTTCTTGGAGCTAAATTGCCAGTCCCCCATGCTGGGTAGCCTTCTCTAACTTGTTGGCTGTTAATTTTCAACCCAAAGGCCTTTTTTCTGGGGGGCACTTTTCAGAACTTGGTGCATTGGTGGGGCTGAGCTCTGTTAGTAAGCCAGTTTTCACATGGAGGTCACCAGCACCTCTAACTCGTTTACATAAACCTTAAATAAAAATGCACAGTACCTTTGCATACTGAAGAATAAGTCTTGTTTCTATTATTCAGAAATTACCACATTTTGAGCTGATCTTTTAAGTGGTTCCTAATAAAATTGTTAGGACTGGAAAATCTTCAATGACGTGTTTAAATACAGCCCAGCTTCACAGTAATAAACTCAGCTTTTAACAGTCCTCATTTATAACAATCCCAACAGCAAGAACTAATTTTCCCTCTGATAATGAGGCCTATTAGCAGGACTGTTCACACAGGGCTGACCTGAATTCAACAGTCATATGATTTTTTTTTTTTGTTATTCTCAAGGCACATTGTGTTTAGCAAGTAAACATACAGCTTTCCCTCTTGTTCTTGTCTCTACTTGTCTCTTTAACGATTGTTTGAAGGTTGCTAAATGGAAAGCACAAAAGTAAAATGCAGTGATGTTCTATGGAAATAGCAGCTTTCTTCGTTATTCTGATGCAGCTAATTGCTGAACCCTGCTACAATGTGTACTTTCACAATGGGAACATTTATCCTGTTCCCACTGGGGTTTGTTATGGTGAGAATACAACACTTCAGCTTTTAGTATGGGCAAAGGACATGATTATTTGAATATGCTGACAGCATTTATCATTCCACACAACTGCTTTCTATAGGCTCAGAGCTGGAAGATGTCTCCTGAAAGCAGTGGTGCAACTCTGAGTGCTTCCCACGGAGCAGGTGGGTGAGCAGTTCCTACCAAGTTTCTTGCACCAGAACTTGCAGTGTCCCCTCCTTGTTGGGCTCCATCCAGGACCATGGGAGGCAGATCAGCACAAAGGCTCTGCCTGTGACCTGCTTATGGCTTCTGCGTGAGGCTGACTTGGCTTGAGGCTGCCGGACAAAATTGATCTTCTTGGTCCAGGCATCTCCCTGACACCAGACAGCTCTTTCTACACGTGTCCTTCACAGACTACCCAGCACCTTGCAGGGGTGAGTTTTGCACGTACCTACTTTCTGCTGAAAGGGACATCTCATCCAGGAGAAGTTAGATTTGGTCCTATTGCCCTCTTGTGGCTGCCCAAAAGAGGCCACAACTGTCACTGTCTCACGTTTGCTCAAGTGGTACCAGCCCATTCAAGCTGACATAACTTTCATATAACTTAACAACACAGTATTGGTTCCCTAGGAATTGCTGCATAAGGTAAGGTGGAGCACCAGCCAGGAAATCATGACATTTCTGGAAGGGACATGGGGTGCCATTGCAGGAGACCAGGCACAGGGGTGTCTCTGGCCGAGCCTTCCTTCCCTCCTCTTCCCTCACTGTCACAGTTGCCTTGTGGCTATTTTTCAGCCACATAACAATAGGAAAAATGGTTTGGCAGAGTTCTCCAGGGCTCTCATATCCAAATATGACCGTGAAAAATGCCTTGGTAATGCTGGCAAGACACACTTCCCTTACTGTCAGACCCGAAATGAACCCCATGCATTATCAGTAAAGCATATCGTGGTGGTGCTTCTGTCCCTGTAGGACTTGATGTGCACAAGATGGGGAGATCACTCTTGAAGGGTTTCACCAAAACCCAATGTTAAGAATAATAACTAAAAAAAGACAAGTAGGAGGAAAGATAGCAGAAAAAAAAATGGATACTGTAACTGTCCCAAAGTCTTAATCCCTGTCCGTCCATGCATGTGAATGTCCTGGGTTCAACTGCACCTGACCTGCTTTCTCTTTCCTGCTTCTCCTGTCAGGCTGGCAGCATGTGAGCAGCCTGCACACCTCTCTGGTGTTTATTCCTACAAATAGCTTGAAAATTTACTCTGAGATACCTAAAATAAACCATCAATAAAATCCAAGCAGGCTTGCATGCAAGTTAAATCTTCTGATAACAAGAGGTAATGTTATTTGGTTTTGGGCAAACAGGACAATAAAAGCTGAGATGTTAAAGGAAAATCTGCTTGCTGTATATTGGCCTTGACACAGTGTTTTAATCAACATAGCCTGCACTTAATGAAAAATCTTAGCAAACAGTTAGAGCCAGGACTATAATATTCATAAACTAGCTGTGGCTTTTGGTGTGATTTTCCCAGTGAAAGTCATGCAAGAATAAAAAAGGAAGATTCAGTAACAGTGTAATTGAGTCACATAAAGACCACTCCTGGGAAGCCATTTGAAGTTTTAATGTTTTAAAATGAATACTGAATTCACTTATCCTTGATAAAGCATGTGGTTCCTTTTTCTGCTCCCAGGTGCAGATGTGCTAGTGCACGGAAGGTCCAGAACAAACACCATCTGCAATTCAAGTGCCTTTAGACCCCAGATGAGAAGGTCTTGTAACCACTTTCCTGCTATTATGCAGCTTGATTAAGGGTAAGAATTATCCCTCCAATCTGGTGTTTGCCAGTGACTACCAAAGACGTGACTCCAAGCTCTCACTAATGAAAACATCAGCTCTCCTCAAGGTAACAGAGGCACACATTGACATCAAAGCACTAAAATGATGCCAAATCAGGCTGGACTCTTGGAGTTGGCCATCACATAGTCCTGGTCTCATCTGATAAAGTAAGGCATTAAAATATCGGCATATAAAATCATCACCTCAGGGGTGAAGAAAACCTCTTCCCTCCAGGGCCAGCCACAGTTGTGCTCTTTGTATGTGAAGCATGGGCTGCCAGCAGGGACAGACATGATGCACAGGTGCTGCGAGGTTGTGCTTTGAATGCAGCAGATGTTCAGGTAGGTTTGTTTCTTTTGCAGGACCGAGTTCCCAAGCTTGTGCCTGGGCTAAACTCCAGGGGCCCTGACGGTCAGCAGCGTCCCAGACCCACCTCATGCTTTCTGGGTTCTTAGTCCTCTTCTTTTCAACTGGACATTTGATCATTAGCAACAGCAGGTAGTACAGGACATATATATTTAGTTTCTGAAGAAATGAACTATTTTACATCCATAGATCCACCATCCTCTTGCTCTGTCTCCTGTCACTGCAATTCCATTGGATCTCCAGACACTGGTCCAACCTCTGCTTGGCTCTAGTGTCCATCCGCACTCAGTCCCATACAGCGTATCAGTTTTTGACTGTTTGACCTCCACATCCCTTTTCTGAAGCCACAGGATCAGTCAAGTTCTTTGAATCACACATTACAACATTTATTTCCATTCATTATCAGGGAACAGGAAGAGGGTTGTTATAAAAATGAGTTGCATTCATTATCTGTCCTCAGCTGAGGATATTTGATATTTCTGCACTGGTGCAGCTCAGACATAAATAGTATTGCCAAAGAATTGCCAGGATCAGGTGAGGCAAGTTGCCATCTGAGAAGTTCCTTGCCATGAGACAAGAGTTTTTCTTTCTTCACCCAAAAGTTTCAAATGCAGCAGGAAAAAATTGAGCTTGTTGCCTTCTCAAAGACAGGCTTTTTTCTTTGCCATCCAAAGCAAGAATTGCAAAGGTTTTAACATGAATTTAAGAAGAACACAGGGCTGAATTGCTGAAGTTAAAAAATTCCCAAAAATAACTGGACATTTCTTTTGAAGGGAAAGTTCTGTAATATTGAACTTACATATAAAAGGATAATATCAAACCTATAAAAGTCCAGGGCTTCTCCAAGCATGCCTGGAGCATCAGATGATATGAAGGGAAAACAACTGATGGTTTCTGCAGCAGTAGCTAGTGCCTGTGTGTGATTTAGTAGCATAGTTTTGGATATGAGATCTGCATGACACACACAAAGTATTTAATGATGATTCTGAGGCCACCGTGGACCAAAAGGTCACTGAGAAGTAATCCAAAATCCCATGAATGTTTTAAATCCCTGCTCTTAGCAGAGTGGCGGTGACTTCTTTGGATTTGTACAACCGCTAACACAATGGGATCTTGTTCCTGTTACACTTTTTACTGTTTGTGACTGGTATTTTTTCAATACTATCCTTAAATAACCACAGAAAATGGAAAGCAGGCTTTCCCCACTGCAACACTCTTTCTACAGGTGATTTCCACCTGTAACACAGTGCTCCAATCTGGGGTTCTTTGGGGGCTAGCTCAGGAACCCCAGGTCGGGAGGCACGTGTTAAGAACAAAGGGAAAGGACAAAGGTGCTCTTTCCCCCCGGGACCGTGTCTCTCGGTCGTGCTTTTAATCCGGTCCGGAGAGAGGTGGGGAGAGGGAGAGAGGAGGGAGGAAAGAGAATTTCCCACCTGGTGGTGTTCGCCTTTGAAACCCCCGGCCGGAAGGGGCGGGGAGGGGTTCGGTCGTGCTTTTAATCCGGTCCGGAGAGAGGTGGGGAGAGGGAGAGAGGAGGGAGGAAAGAGAATTTCCCACCTCGTGTTGCTCCTTTTGAAACCCCCGGCCGGAAGGGGCGGGGAGGGGTTCACAACCAATGGGGTACAGGTGACGTGGAGGGGCAGGGGCGGGGGTAACAGGAGCATACCACTCACCAGACAGGGGTGGGGAGGTTGTACTACATATTTTCACCCAGTGCAAAATCATAATGTAAACAAACTAGATATACTTAGTGCAACACAACACACCTGTACACGGGGACTTTCAGCAGTGCCTGGCATCCTGTGTGTGATGGGAGTTCTCCTGATGGCTTCACAAGAGGGAAAGGGAGGCCATTCAGTGAGCCCCAAAGTTTGTCTTATCCACATTGTACAGGAGCTGAAGGATCTGCGTTTGACAAACAGGAGGACATGTCCACCCCAGAAGACTCCACCAGGCCCTGGCTCTGTCACTGACCTTTTATGTACACAGGCAGGGGAGGGGACACTGGGTCACCTGTTGCTCCTGTGCTTTCCTCATGCTCCTGACACGTTGGAATAAGCGTAAGCATCTCCCTCTCTCTCACCTCTAGCTGTGTTTTTCTGCTTCATCATTCAAGGAACAGACTTGCGAGGTGCCTGGAGAGTGACCCCAGCCTTGTGCTTGGGCAAGTGAGATGGATTTTGCAACCTCAGTGACCTGGTAGCCCAGCCAAGCTGGTACTAATCAATACCAAACACTGCGTCCAAGGCACAGTTACATTTCAGGATGCACTGTCTGAGCCAGCCATATTGCACATGTTGCATGCTCGTGCTTCTCCCGGTCCTGCTGCAGAGCCAGCCTGTGCTCCTGCGGGTCCATCCCAAAGAAGGCAAGAAGTGTGCTTTCCCTCTTCCAGCCTGCCTGGTTGTAGTAGGGGATCCCTATGTTGGCCTGTGATGACAGCCTTGTGATTCTTATGTTGTAAGAGGGCTGGGAGCTTTATTGGGAAGGTTAACCTAAGCTATGAGCTCACTTTGGCTGGGTCACTTTGGAATATTAATGTGAGTGTTAAGGTTAGAATATTAATATTGTCAGCTGTGCAAGTGTGCTGCTTGTAATTCATAATGAATATGCTGAAGAACAGCACCATTTCAGTGCCATGGCAGAGCCGTTTTCTACTGGAAATATTCCACTTCCTGGCTGTATTACTCCGACATGCAGTGGGAAGTTTCTCATGACTGGGAATGTGCACTGTCCTTCCCTGCTCATGAAGGGCACACGGGCAATGAAAAACTCTGAATTGTTTGCATTTCATAGACCCAATAAGCTTTTAAATCAAATAACATATCTTTTTTTTTTTTCCTCTAAGAATAAAAAGAGTGGTTTATTTAATGTGGGCATGCATAATAGCTTTTTCACAGTTATATTTGCTGCTTCTGTTTAATTTCTCTGAGATGACTAATTGTTTTAAGAGCTGTATTCCCAGAGCAAAACAAACAAACAAACAGCTCCCCTCTGTTTCACTCCTCAAAGTTTAAACCAGCCCAAATAAGGACAAAATAGATTTTGTCATCTGTAACTGTAAGTTTCCTCTTCCATCAGACTTTTGCTTGAAACAGATAAGGTTTTCTTTGCATTAGCAATTAGGGCACTATCTCTTTTTGGGCAGATCTGAATCAGCCATCATCCTAAGCCAAGATCAGAGACACAGGTAGTGAGACTAAAAGCAAGTTCAACAATGTAGAAATTCTAGTTGAAGTAGCTGTTTATGAATTCAGACTTTCTTTATTAAATTAGAAAGAAAAATTCTCTCAGGATCTAGCAGTCTCCAGCAAAAATGTGTTCACGTAATTTTGTTGGTCTGCAAGCTCTCTTTCCCTTCGGCATTACTATAAGCAAAGCAGACTAAAAAAAATACTTTGTTTCATAAGGATGCCTAAGTTTTTCCGTAGGTGTCTGCTTTGGTAGCAGGATGCATACTCATTATTTATGATGCAAGAGGCTGTCTCCCTGAAGGATTTCTCTTCAGTCCACAAAGCCTAGCATTCCGTTCCTTGTGGTGTTGACCCAGCTTCCTAAATTTGTTTTCTCTCCTTTGCCATGTTTTCCAGACACTGCAGCTCAGAAAGATGCTAATACAGTGTGATCAATCTGCAGCAGGTACCGGGGGTCCCAGGGAGATGGCAGGTGATTGAGCAGTGCATTTTCCCAGAGCAGACAGGAGAGCTCTAATGTGAATATTGCTGAAATAGAGAGAACTAATGTGAATATTGCTGAAAAATCCCTGGCAATAGGGTATTAGCTGCTTTCTGAAATGGGCAGTGCAACTTCCGTATTCATGGACTTCAGTGCTGTTCTGTTGCTCTGCTCATTATTATCCCATTTACATTTCTAGTTAATTGAATTGAGAAGGAATATGGATCTCTTTCACCATACTCTGAGTAGCTGAATGACCTGAAGAAGCAAACATATATGGATGATAATGAGGGTTATCACCAGCTTCCTGCATGTTTTACAATCTAAAAGCAAGGAGTAAGGGTCTTTTGCCAAAGCATAAGAAGGCATATGGGGGGAAAAATGTATATAGGATATACTTCCTGGTCTAAAAGCATCATGTCCCTAGTCAGAAGCCACTGTCAGCTAGGTACTCGACTAGTTTTATGTTTAAACATGAATCAGCATAACTTCCCATAAACTGGTGTATAACTGCAACAGCATGAAGCCCAACTCATACTTTGTGGGAGATTGTGGTATGTTTAATTAATCATCCTTAATTGTTTGATAAGCAGAACGATGAGGACAATATCAGTTAATTTCTGGTATGTAGAATTAAATATGTACAATTTAAATATGTGAGAATAAAAAGATTGAAAAAACCCAGTGCTGGGCAAAGCTGAAAAAGTAATTTAAGATGGTGTAGGGAAGTTTGTGTTTGTACAGAAAGTCTGCTGTGCTTGTCTTCTTCAAGACCTTTCTCAGTGCTAGGGAAGGCAGTGGCTCTACACTTGCCATATGTTGTTGTCTAAGTTAATGTGGTTTCCTCATTTTCGAAGAAGGGTTATTCTCCAATGGTATGCACAGTCTGTAAGAACCTTTGCTTTTTATTTTCTTTATGAAGATTATGTCCAAAACTGCATCAGTACCAGAGACAGGGAGGTTCACTTGGGGGTTGTAGGATGGTCATGATGAAGCTGTGCTAACCTCCTTACAACCCAACCAGAACATCTTACTGCCTCAGTGGCTTGGCTCTGAAAATGTGAACTTTGGTTTTCCAAGACACCCACCTGTACCCTGGCTGGCATTCAGGGAAATCCTGAAAATTCCTGCATGTAAGAAATGTTGCTGTCTCCAGAGTGGAAAAGTCTATTGATTTTCATCAGGGAAACAAGGAACAATATAAGAGTTCCCAGGGCTTTTCAGACAGGAGCCATGGCAAGGGTCTAGTTCTGCTCTACCTGTGGCACAGGGAGCATACAAGACAGTCAAAAAACCCCAAAATCCAGAACAGCACAGTGTTCTGGCTGTGATGATGAGGCTGTATGATGTCTGCCACTGGTGTAGCACTGTGTGAGAGCAGAAGGAAGTTGCTGCAGGTGTAGCAGCTGTTTCTCAAGGATATTAATCCATTTCTAGTGTGCATGAGGATGCACTATCCCTGTATCTCGATAAAGTTGTTTGCAGGTAGAAGAACTGTAAAAAGGAAGGTTATTTTTGATAAAAAGTGATGAACAAGTACAAGTTTAAAATGATAGACCATGTATCATCATACAACAGATATTCGGTGTAGGCAAGGTCACAGATAGTGAGCAGAGAAGTACCGCAATTATCCATGCATGAGTGATAATGGAGGCCAAAGTTTTCATATATAGAAATATCCAGAAATACTAAATGAGGAGCCTGGAAAAATCTACAGATTTATGAATATTATTATCTGTGAACTTTAATTACACTGACATTTAAAATGAACAGAAATGGCGCTTTAATTGCACTGTAGCCACACTTTTATTGCATACATTTAAATACATTAGAAAGAGGTTAGATCTGTACTGTGCTGTATGGGACCAGTTCAGGCAGTTAGACATTAAAAATGTTGAAAATAATGGAGATATCAGAGCTGCACCTCTGCTAAGGAATAGTGGTTCAGTAGTTCTCTCTCATGTTCAGTAGCTCTCTCTCAGAACTACTGAGAGTAGTTCTCTCAGTGTCATAGAGGAGCGAAAAGAAGTCTTCTCCAAGCTTTTTGAAGTTCTCCAAGGAACTCTGGGCACTGGAGTCTGCTCTCTAAAGTCTGCGTGCATGAAACTGCTTGTGGTCTTTAGATAGATGGCCTTCTCTGCAATGCTATTTTCAAAACAGACAGAGTTTTTTCAAGTACAGCTTTTGCATAACCCTGCATAATCATGGCCACTGGTATAAGAAGGGTCTCACACCAGCCTCCAAAGTATCTCAGATAGCCATCCTTGGAACTAATGGGCTGGATGAGATGGGTGGCACTTCATATCCAGTTTGGCAAGACTGTTTTGAATTTACAGATCTGAGGGTCTGACGTCTATCTGTGAGGCTATGGTAGAAACCAGACTCCTCCTGCACTTTCATTTTTTGGTTGAGAATGCTGATATGTGGAGGTCTGACATTGCACTTCTCCCTTGCAAACCTTCTTCCTGTTTGTGGAAAGTTGTTAGCAAGGAATTTAAAAGAAGTTCTGCTGTTTGATGAAGCCTTAGAAGATATGTTCTGTTAGTGGTTCAGGCACTGAAGAACTTTACTCAATTATTTAATTCCTAACCATCCCTGGGCATATGACTCCATCTCAGTAGTCTCTACTCAGCTATGCAGCATTAATGATTTCAGAATGGAGCTCTCAGCCTCAGCTCTTCAGCTATAAAGCCATACTAGCCCTTAATTCATAAGCATTATTTGTGATCAGACATACTGACAACCTGGACTACATAAGAAAACTTCCTTGTTTAAACTTCCAGAAATGGAAACCACAGGTTTGTGCAGTTTCTGTGTGCTACAGGCTAAGACTTTGAAAGTTTGAAATGGATTATTGCAGACTTCTCTGGGGACTGCAGCATTTTGTTCCTTGTCCAAAACATCTGTCTGGTGCCATGAGTACACAAACCTTAATTCTGCCCTCATGTTTGACAGTAGTACAAATGTCACTGCTCCTTTCACTAAGTAAGCAATCACACTGATAGTGCAGGTCTTAGGTGCTGATATGCATATATCATATGATGAGCAGGTGGGAAAGCATCTGAAAGAAGTGCATTGGTGGCCTCCTAGAAAAATGAATTGTCAATTTAATTTTAACTTGGGAAATATTTATGTAGGAGACATTCTGACTCTTTAAAAGATTCCTTCCTTGGATTTTTTTCTGTGTTGTGATTCAATGCTTACTTAAGCAAGTGGTGTTGTTATGCCTTGCTGTGGTTTTGCTTCAAGATCCCTTTTGAATGAGTTAAGTTTGAGAGTCCCCATTTCAAAAACAGACTTCCTCATCCCAGCAATGCGACCTGCATTCTTAATTTCCAAAGATGCTTGTGATTTGTGTTTTGACATATTAAAACTCATACTTCTCAGATTAATCTATTTTACAAAATTATCTAAATCTCTTTGTATCATTGACTTGTCATTATTTTGTACATCACTTTTTGTACTATCTGTAAATATTAGTGTTCATGGCTTTAGGTTTTCTTATAGATTTAAATACCAGCAACTATTACATGCTTTAAAGAGATGCTATAATTGTGCTATAACTCTCTTCTGTGTTTCCACTGATGACTTGGATGATGTATATGAACCTGTGAGGAACTGTTAATATGCTGAAAGAAAGGACTAGAAATTCGTAACAGTCTTCCCAAATGAGAGGCATGGTCTGAAAATAAAGAGGATCAGTTTCAAGAAGTAGAAATTCAAGGTAGCACACTCAGGTTGAAGTACCTTTGTACTTCATTGACTTCATTAATGAAGAATACTTGGTTTTCAGCAAATCTGCAGAAAAGACTGGAGTTTTCCATGAATTGCAGGTTCAACATGAGTCAACTCTGTCTATATGATGAAAAAAGAAAGAGGTAAGTGTTACAATGGGGAATATAGATGTCTGTTTAGCCTGCAGCACAAATTAAATATTCCTCCTGCTCTGGTCAGCACTGGAGGGGCTTCTGCTGCAGCTCTAAGATTGATTTTAGATGCTGCACTTCAAAGCAAATGGAATCAGCTGGAGGGAATCCATAGGAGACCACCACTGCTGACACATCTCAAAAATGTGGGCTCCACAGGAGGACTAAAGTAACTGGATCAGCAGAGTGTACAGAATGAAGGACTTTACAGCCTTCAAATTTAAAAGTCTCTCTAAACAGAACAACTTCCTTGCCATGTCTGTAGGACAGGAAGTGCACAGCTTAACTTGCAGGTACTGGAGGCTTTTACATATGGGTTAAACAAGCCCTTGTGGGGCTGGTAAGTGTATCATTGACTCTTCCTTGGGGCGAGGGTGATTTGGATAACCTACCAAATTCCTCCTGGACCTCTTTTGCAATAGGGCAACTACTGATGTACAGTTCTATTGTTGATCTCTTTTGCTACATTGTGTCCGGGGGGACACAATAAGAGGCTCTTACACCTGCCAGGTTTAGCAGAAAGAAGCAGAATGCTTGGTTTTTATTGACACTACATATTCTTATACACATTTTAATACTTAAGTAAACATTAGCTTTATTTACATAACTCTGTGTGAGAAAATTTCTGACTCCAAGGTTAAAACCAGAAGGCTTATAGAAAAACAGACTTTAGCAAATGCCCAAGGCAACACTACATTTGCTATAAAACTGAGTTTTGGAATCACAAATGCCTTTGAAAATTGTCATTGGGTTCTGGCTCCATGTTTACTACTGCTTTTCAAATCCCTCAGTACATCTTGTGTGTGCTACACTGACTTAGATGCGTGTTGACTCTACACCACATGCTGTGGTTGGGTGAAAATACAGTAAGTTCCTTTGGTTTTGAGGCCACTGTTTTGGGCCCCTGCCAGAACATTTTAGAAATGTATATTTCATTTTTCTCATGCTCTAGCTTTGACCCCAAGCTTCTACTGAGCAAGGTGCTAATGTATGCTAATGTGTGCCTGAACTACTTTGTATTAGGTCTTTTTTTTTTATTGACTTCATTTGCTATATTTACATGGTAAGTTATGTGGTATGTGGATTTCATGGGACAGAGGCCAAGTTCACTTCTCTATGGCATGTTTGAGTGTGCTTTCTCAAAGCAGCAATTGCATATGACTTGCTCTTGCTACTTCAGTCTGCGACTTGTGAAACCCTGCGTACAGATTTCCATAACAGGGGGCAGCTGGGCACAGGGAGATGGGGAAAGTGGGATACCCTAGCTGAAGAAAACACTCAGAGAGTCTCAGACCTGAGATGGTTTGTTGGGCTTTCTGGAGCAGCTCCTTCCTGAAGGACTAATTTGCTCTGCAAATGCCTGGCTCAGGAAGCACTGAAGCTGTATTGCTCTGGCCACATGCATAAGGTGCCAGTGGCCACCAAATGTGAGCTGGTATCTCTGTTCCTATGACATAATTTGCCCATATCCAAACGGGACCACGGCCTGTAGTTTGCTCCCATAATGGCTGTGCTTTACCAGTCATTGTTGCTCCTGAGGTGCAATGGCATGAAGCATCAGGTAGGATGGGAGTGTGTCAGGGGCTCCTGTATCAGTTTCTTGCTTATTTTCACCCCTGTGATGTTTGCCAGCTCCTCCAGAGTGAGTTGTTTCGGGCGTGTCTGTTAAATTGGTGGTGACTGACACTTATTGCCAGCACCCAGGGATTCCCTGTCATTCGAGAACTACTGGGACCTGTCTAATAATCGCACTTTTCACATGCACCTTCTCATCCAATCCTTCCTTCAGCTGCTGTTGTCTAATGTGATCAAAGCCTTTACCCATCACATACTCCCTCTCCACTTTGTCGCTGGTGAGGTCTGATGAATCACCCTCGTTATTATTCAGAGCCTGCAGGTCACCCAGACACAACACAGTGCCCACACAATGGTGACAACTGAATTATAACAACTTCTCGGTTTCCTTTGCAGCACAGATACAATATTTATGACACTATTAATGCACAGCACTGTCAAGATTTTTAAAATGAGAGTAACTCACCTGCCCCTGTCACACATGCATGTCCTCTGTGTTTCAGAAGTGTCAGAAGAATCCTTATCAATTTTTCTATCTTAATAGTTTTCTGCCATGAAGCCTGAGTCAAAAATGGCAGGCTGTACCACAGCAAATTCTGATGGATCTTTCTATGGAGGCAGCATAAAACTTTCAGCTATGTTGCTTAAACAAGTGACTTAGCCTTGAGGCCATGGGGATGTATGAGCACTATTTCCCCCTTATCACCTCATTTTAAGCAGAATTTAACTCCCAAATATCTTCATAGATTCATCCTGTAACCTTACGGGGCACTTGATACTCAACAAAACCAGTAAGTAACACAAAATTCGCTCTCCTGGATCAGAATGACCAAATTATGTTGTGGTCTTTATGCCAGGTTGGATGTCAGTTGTCTCCCTAGGGTCAGGCATGGAGCTGGCATCAACACTTGCAGTTTTGTGCTCCGGCTACATTAGCAGAAATATGACTGATTGCCCTTGGCCACGGGTGATCTGGAACATGTTTGTACTGCCAAGGGATGGGAAAACACATAGGCTTGGAATGAATGTATATAGCACCTCAACTTTGAGCTCACACTCCACCTGGCTCTGAAGATAAGAACTTGTAGCTACAGTCAGAGACTCCCACAGTAGCTTTGTGAAAAGTACACTCAACGATTTCTGGCCATCATTGCTCTTCCAGCAGAAGTTATGGTGACCAATGACTTGCCTGTGGACTTGTATGTCATTTAGGCACATCTGGATTGCTCTTCTTTATCCTTCTTTAGCTCTGGGTTCATATACAACTCTAGGAAAGAGCCTGGAGAAAGCTGAAGAGGGAGGGCAGCCAATGTACAACTGGCCTCCCTCATAATTTCTCCTAAGAACTTGCTTTTATTTTTCTTCTTGAAAAGCTGGTTATTAAATTTCCCTCATGTCTTTGCACTGACCTGAACAATAATTGAGCTTTATTATAGTCACTAAGTAGATCTGGTCTGAGACACCCTCATGCTACTGGCAAAGGACATTTCATGGCACAGCCTTTCACTACCCTCCTCAGCCCATCTCTTTTAAAATGACAAACCTGCATTTAGAAAAAGGAAGTTTACTGTGGCTTTTCTGTGCAGATGGTGATAAGCATGAGTTAGCATTTGTAAGCTTATAAGCACATATGGTTTTGTACATATCAATTAAGGCAGTTGGCTAATCACTCTAATATCATTACTGATTCATCTGTATTCCTTCAAATAGACATTTATGCTCAGCCTGCTGGTTTTTATACATATGGACTGGATTGTGCAATTCTCTCTGTCACCATTTGTAGTCAATAACATTTCCTTGGCACCAAAGGGAGGAAAAGGGTACGTTTTAGAACTGTGTGGGCAAGTAATTTGGCCCATGCCTTATGTATAAGGCATGCACATAAAATATTTGTGCATGTGTGGTTTCTTTTTAAAGGATCTGCTAGTCATGCTGTGGGCTGAGTGACAACAGCATTATGTTTGTGCACATGGGACATACATGCAGATTCATGCATGCACTCATCCTGCTGTTAGCAAGCCTGTTGTGCATGGCCAAGCCTAACCAGCCTTGACCCTAACCAGCCTCACCTCATAGCCCTGATTTGGCTCACCACAGTACCTCCAAGGTACTCAAGTCTCTGTTTGGACTTTGGGAGATGTTTGGGATCAAAAAAACTGTGTGAGTTGTTGGAAGGTTTTAGGAACTGGATTGCTTTTCCAGTGTTTGTGATGAAATGACCTGGGTCATCCGCTGGAAACCTGCAGGACTGGAGGGCTGTGTGGCCTGCAAGGCCATCCATTGACCAGAAAAGGTTCACCCCATCTGCCCCGATCTAATTCATATGTTCTCAGAGCTCATCATTCTGCCAAAAACATGGTGCATACAGGCTGTAAAATGACCACTCTTAAAAAAGATTTTAAAAAGGAGACTTGGGGATTCTTCCCAGCTTTAGGTCCAGCAAAAAGTAATATTCACATAAACACTCAATGGGTTTTTTCTTCCTTTCACTTTTCAAAACTTCATGCCCACTTTTATTTAGCTCGCAAGTGAATGATATATAGTCTCACCAGGGAAGTGATGGATTCCCAACAGTGGACACTTAAGATTCAGAGGGACAGAGTGCTGGGCTATCTTGTCTAGAACATGCTTTTGCCAAGAAACATTGGACCAGATGATCCTTGAGGTCCCTTCCAACCTATAATGCCAGTTCAGAGCCAGGAACTGTTGCATTTTAGAGAACGTAAGATTTTTGGGACTGTCTTTACCTCTGTCTTCAAATTGTTTTAAAAACTCAACAGTATCTTTAGTCAAGGGTTTTTTAAAAAGAAACTGTTTTTCTCCAAAAATTATTTCTGGTTTTGATGCTGAACAGCTCTTACTGTCTAGGAAAAAAACCTGCAAGTTTTTAGAAGAAAATACTAAAAAGGATATAAAATGAATGAGATGTTCAGTTTCTCACCTGTAGTCCAAAGGAAAATTTCTATGTTAGTTCCTCACAGGAGTTTATTTATAGGTTTTTGCAAGCCACAGTGTTAAAGCTGCTATGGAAAGATGGTGGGATGGTATTTTTAGAACCCTACCTAGAACCTGGTGGTGTGATTTCCTGATAATCCCCAGGCAATTGCATAATGGAAACTGCAGTTTAGCTATAGCAAAATGAGGATGAAACTGGTAGTCCTGCAAATGTCCAGCACGGAGCTCTGCTTTTGTGTGGTTGTTGGAGAGTTTGCCTGTAATGTAGCCCTCCTAGAGAGCCAGCAGTGTGATGGATGAACTTCCAGCTCTCCTCATCTCCCTCAGTACTCCATCCTTAGTTAACTGTGCAAGTAACTAGACCTTTGTTGGCCTAGAGGGACCCGTGTCCTGTTGGTGCCACACATTCCCAGTTCCCCCTGATGTTAATTGGAACTGGGGGTGCAAAGTGCTCTGGAGCTTGGGTGCAGTGAAATCCTGGGCCGGGTTCCCATCTGCATGTTTGTCACTGGGCTGACTTGCCCTGAGTACAAACTAGACCTTGCTAGCAAAAGGGTCTTTTCCAATGACATTCTTCAAAGAAAGTGAAGGGGAAGAGGGCAAAATTTTTCAGCAGAAAACACTTGTGGTTTTGATAAAAAACTTGAAATACACCAGATACCTTTTCTCCCTCACTTTTGCTGTGTTGTGTGATTGTGTCTGCTGAGGTGGACCATGGTATCTCCATGGGGGTGTCATGCAGCACCCGTCAAAAGCGGTTTTTTGGCTGCTGATTTACTGAGGTACAGGAAGACGAGGAAACTGGACTGTGTACAAAATATCACTTCCCAATCAAAATACCTCAGCCATCAATATGTAAGAACAGTGTACTTTCTTGTCATAGTTTTTCCAAAACTAAATTGAAATCTCTGTAGAAATCAGACAGTGATGAAATATTTAATAGAAATTTAATTCCAAGGGCTTTTCATCAGAAAACTGATTTAATTTAATTCTGGAGCTAATCTTGCTGTCTTGATTAAATGAGGCAGAGAGAATATTTGCTGCTGGCATGCATGTCCCCAGTCCCTCATTTAGTGGTGTGTTTTTGGAGTGAGGAGACTTCTTGCATAACATCTTTGCAGGCTTTGGTCACCCTGTCTACTTTGTGACACACAGCTGAGGCCAGCTGAGGCTGTTTATTTTCTCCAAGAAGTCCATGCCACTCCTCACTGGAGTGTTTTGGACAAGGCATTTAAAGATCACAGCCTTGACAGCTCCCCAAGGCCATAATCTCCTGGTTTTCTCTTATGTAAGCATAGCTACTGAAACATTGGGCACTTCATCCAAGGTAAATGTCTAAGCCTCCTCCCCAACCAGAGATGGACACCTCTCAGAGAGCTGGTTCACTCGTCCTTTTAGGAGGGGAGAATTGGAAGTGCCTGTCTTCATTGCCGAGAGACTGACTTATGGATGGATGATGCCAAGTGAGATAAATCAGACCCAAACTGATCTGAATTTTGAGCTTGTGCTTTATTCTTACTAGAGCCCCTCACTTACTTCTTAGACCCAAAGGCTGGTTGTAATACTCCGGGGGAGGAGACATTTTTGTAGACACATGAAAGATGTCTGAGAAATGCAAATGCATTATTAGCAGCAATAACTTAACTTCCCTCACCCCCTTAAAAGCTGCATCACGTTCAGTGGGGGCTGATGCATTAGCCCCAATTTTGGCATTGCCAGATATTAGAGTTTCAAGCTTGAAATGTAACATTTTCTTGGCAGAGTAATTTATACAGAGCACTGTATTGAAAAAGAACCTGCTTGCTTGAAACTGAGTCTCAGTTATGCTTTGCTTTACTTTGAGTAAAATTAGTCTGCAGGAGAAATCCTGCACTCAGGGGATGGAGAACAAGAGGGTGCATGACCTCTACTGCAGTTTAATTTTTGAAGGTGCATCTCATATAGTTATAAAATTCTTTTTGACGTGTCAGGGGATGCAGTCAGCCCCCAGGCTGCCCCTTGTGATCAGGTTCACTGAAGCCACATTTCTCTGCTGCCATCTCCTGTCCAGTGCCTATCCCATGACCCCATAGGACAAGGGCAGGCCAGCAGTGGCTGGAGGCTGGAGAAGCATTTCCCACCTTCCCAGGACTTCTCCCCAACATCTGCAGTCCCAGTGGGAAGGATCAGCCTCCACCCCCATCCTCCCTGAGGTCAGGCCAATCCATGAGGAAGTGTGGTGCCCAGTGGTCTGCCCTCTGTCACTGAACTTTCGAGTAAGATTTGGCACACAGGGTAGCTCTGCCCTCCTGAAATCCGGACATTTGAAAGGCCCCAAAACAGCCATGAATTTTCATGGAAAGCCTTCAGAGACATGCTGTATACTGACCTGATATCATGGGTAATATATATTTCATTTTAGGGTTGTGAACCTCAGGTATACGCAGAAAACCCCTGAGCTTTGTTCTCATGGTTACCAACGTGTCCACTGAATCCCTCAATAAAGTACATTACAGTGGTGCCAGCTGGAAATATTATACCTAAACTTTAGGAGACCAGGCCATTATCATGCTCTGATTTCAACGACTTCCCCACTCTCCTCACAGGAAAAACAATTTCTTCTGAGCTGAAACCTGGCTCAGAGGATCTCTCGCAGAGACTGAGTTTGATAATACTCACTGCAGACATTTTTTGACTTGGAGAAATACTATATAAAATGGAGCTTGACAGGTTTGGATTTCTTGGGGGATGCTTTTATACAATCACAACTCTTTTGTCTTGGCAAATTTAGTTCTTTTGAAAAATTGGATCATTGATGTACATCTTCTATTAGAGAAAGAACAAAAGACATTAATGAGAAAACAATGATATTATATTTTATTTTAATCATTTATTTTTTATAGATGACATTTTATTACATATTATTACATTACATTAAATACAATATATTATGTATGTGTTATAGAAATGATATTATATTACACATATTATATATGTGTCATATAAATATATTATTTTTAAAATAATATATTTAAGTTACTTTTGCTTTAGAGAACAGAATTTTTCTGGAAAACAAAAGCTGGGTTTGTGTATTTTGCTGCATTTAAGTTATGAAAAGCGCTATTTCTGATAACTTTGGACTGCCATAAACCATATTGCTCACGTAAATAATTTGTCTCAAAAGCTGATTTTTCTTTCATAAACAATGCTTTAAAAATGTATATTTTAAATTCTTATCAGAAGAAAGGTCAGTCATGCAGTGATGTGATTTTACTTCTAGAAATTTTGCTTAGTATGATGTCTGGCAAAAGACATTCCATTTAAGCTTTTGAATGTCTTTTTGAGCCTAAAGAGCTGTTATGACTCTATTTCCTTCAGGTGCTGCCATCTTCAGACTCTTTCATAATCCATCTCAGTTTTTTTCCTTCATCTCCCTGTGATGGTTCCTTATAAGAAATATGCTGGCTTTCCTTCACACTCTGTTGGCATTTAAAATATGTATTGAGCTTTAAGAAGTTCTTGCTTCTGTTTGTCACAGAACCACAAATCAGAGAATGACTGGTGTTGCAAGGGACCTCTGGGCGTCATCTAGTCCACCCCCTTCTCCCCCCACTAAAGCAGGGTCACCTGGAGGAGGTTGCATAGGATCGCATCCAGGCAGGTTTTAAGTATCTCCATGGTTTAGCCAGCTTTGGTCATAACTCATCCACTTCTCTTGTCTCCCCTGCTAAGTGTGATGGCCATGTACTTTTTGGTAGAGAGGCAGCACAAAACTGCAAGGAGAACAAGAGTACAAAGAAAAGAAATTGGCTTTCGAGAAAGCCTTCCAATTCTTCTCCAGGTAATTACACTCCCTGTTGCTTGTAGGTTTTGCAGCTTGACATTTTAATATGTCTCTGTTCACATTTCTTTCACTGTTTGAGGTTTACAACAGGTCATACCACTAGAGCAAATGTTATCTGAGACTGAGTAGCCTCTCTTCTAGTCTTTTCTAGAAATGATATTGTTGCAGTCACTAATCAAACAGACTTTTACCTTTTTCTTCTTTACCAAAGAGGTTTTTTTTTAATGGCGTAGTCATCACAGGAACTGCAGTGCTCTCTGCTGAAAGTCTCCAATTTTGTGTTAAAACTTTCTGCTTACCAAAAGAATCAGTAGTGCCTTTAACAGCTAAATAAATGGACTGTAAAGTCCAAATTGTCCTGACAATATACACTGATTTGTAGCAGCTGAGCATTTCTCTCTTCAGCAGCTTAGCACAAGGGTACCAGATAGCCTCACTGCTCCAAGCAGTGGAAAACAGATCATTGCTGCATCCGCCTGTGCCCCTAAAGCAGCTCCCCATGGCTTCAGTGGCTGTGAAAGTGGCCTCTCAGGTGACATTGTCTCCTTTCTAATAGCTACAGTGATAGGACAGTAATGTTTAGCCCATGGTCAGAGATCCCTGAGAGGGGCTGTGGAGTATTTCGAGGGGTATGTTAAAGCCAAACAAGAGAACTACCACTTGCAATTGACTTACACCTGACTTCTGGGCTTTTGCACCTTCCTGGAAGCCATGGACAGGCCTGTGATGAATAACATCACAGGCTGAAAACCACTGGCCCACAGCTAGCTGGCAGAGCTCCCCACTTCCCCACCCCTGCCACCGCTTTTAAAAAGTTTCCAGCATTCTGGTCTGTTAATAACGTATTTCCTCCTTTGTGCATGGGTAAAAAGTGAACCCTGGGAGTAGGGAAAATGAAATCCATCAAGCTGTTTTGGACTCTGTCAACTGGAAAGAAATGAGATAGACACTTTCCAAGGGCTGGCAGTACTGCCCAACAGCTCCTCCATGCGGGATGGGGTGACACTGAGTGGCAAGTTCAAGGAACCTCTTGCTCTGGTTGATTCTGAATTAACAGGTCCTGAAGTGCCACTGAATGACCAGCAATTTCAGTGTGTCTGCAGAGTTGGTCTGCTCAAACCCTTGAGCACGTGGAGGAGCAAACACCAGCAACTCCTGCCCAACACTGCCCACAGCAGTCCTCTGTAAGGTGCTTCTCCCACATGCCCGTGGAGGTCCCACATTCCCTGGGGATGGCAGGAAGAGGGATGCTGTGGGGGAGGGGAAGGCACTTTTCTGCTGAGACTATCCAAGGGAAAAGAGCACCAGCCTGGTGATTCCTGCCCCAGTGCCTGACCATCCTCATGCAAGGAAGCTGTGGCCCTTCAGGTTTTGGGAAAGGCTTCCTCCCTGTGGCCCTTTTTTGGTTCCCCTCTTGGTTTCCTACATCCTACCCTAGTGCTCAAAGAACAGGGACACTGTGCAAAACTTTATGACTACACTTGAAACCATTTTCTTCAAACACTCAAAGCACTAAATTGCATATTGCTTCTGCAGATAGCGGATGAGTGGTACTGCTGAAAGTATGGCTGACGTCTGAATTTGGCCCAGAGACTTCCAAGAAAATTTTGTCTGCCTACTCCCAGCTACATTTAGCACAAGCCAGTCATTTGTGAATGTAGCTTATAAATACTCTTAACTTCTGGCATATACAATGGGAAATAAAATACATCTTGCCTAAAGGCCAAGTGATTATTTATTACAGTCATTATTCATTTCTATTGTCATTACTAATGAGGCTTTAACACTTGCTGGGCCATTAGCCCAGCTAAGGGTCCCAGATTTCCTTGGCATAGCTGTCATCTCTTTTATCTGATATTTGGTTCCTGGCTTGTACATACACAAAGGGGAACTGGGCATCAGAAAATGAAATTCACACTTATTATTACGTCCCACAGTTCATTATAATGCTATAGTTAACTTTTTTTCTGTTTCCTTCATTGAATTTCTTGTAGCCAGGTAACAATCATTCTGAAATGAAACATTTTTATTAAGCTGATCTGTGCTGTGTCTTCTGACTCTTCAGATAGCATTGCCAAATTAAGAACAATTGCTCCCGTGTTTGTGTTTAATAAATATTTTAGTGCTGCTCAATAAGCCTGACACTACTGCATTAAGGACACTTGGAATCATGTCCCACTGACTCATGGCTCTGTTTCTTCCCTTCAGAAGGTGGCGTGTGAGACTGAATCACACCACTCACACTGTGTGTACAGAAGGCTGAGCAGGGAGACTGTCAGCATGACAGGCATATCCCTTGTATATCTGATGGAGTGAAAAAGTGAGTGATAATTAATCATCTTCATTCACTGTGTCCAAAACCACCTCGTTGTATCCAGCCTATGAAAGGACAATTGCTGTGAGCTTAGCTTCTCTTTCCCTCTCTGAAAGCTCAAAAGATAAAGAAAATGCCTTTTGGCATGAATGTAAAGGGAAATGGGTCAGCCACAAACTGATATATGTTCTCCAATGGCTGGACTGGTGTTACCAGCTTCTGCCTATTTTATTCCTAACCAGGGGTTCACGAAACTTATTGCCTCCTGCGGTCTCCTGCTTTCCCTGTGGGACTGTGTGGGACAAGCACAGAGGTGGATCTGGCTGAAAAATCAAACCAAAAGAGCAGAGAGCTATTCTTCTTCTCTGTAGGCTTGCAAATAATCACTCAGAAGAAATGTGGGAAAGCAGCAGAGTTGGGGTGGAGTGGTTG
The DNA here is from genome assembly GCA_013397175.1 of Platysteira castanea. Taxonomy (NCBI): domain Eukaryota; kingdom Metazoa; phylum Chordata; class Aves; order Passeriformes; genus Platysteira; species Platysteira castanea. The sequence continues at coordinate 28,112 of VYXC01006967.1, forward strand.
AGTTGAACCTGAAATGCTTACAGGTTGTTGCAGTCATGCCTGAAGGCATGATTCCTTCATTCCCTGGTTGTACAGAACCATTTCTAGCTGACACCCAGCCATCTGCACCTATCAACATCTTTAACTCATTTTGCACAGCAGAAGGGTGCTGGGGGAGTGTAAAATGATGGGGGCCAGGCCTTTACTTCCAACCAGAGTGCACAGTTATGTCCTGTTCAACTCAGGAATGGTGACCAACTTAGAATCAGGTCATGGCCAGAATGTGAATGGGACCAGACAGCAATGGGCCTGTCAACAAGCCTGAAAACAATAATGAAACATCAAAGTGTTTTCAAGCCCAAGTGCAGACATAACTGGTATCTCCTATCTATGGGTTCCAGGCCAGTCATTCATCCTTTGCCTGCCTTTGAGATCTTTCTTCAGCTGTAGCCCTGAAACATCCATACATCTTGAAAAGAGCCCAGAAAAGTCTTTCTGGAGTACCTTGCTGAACCCAGAAAATAGGAGTCTCACTGAGGCGCTTGATAGTTCGTGTATCTCTCAGCTGTACATTGGGAAACCTCTCACTGCTGTCATTCCAGGTAAAAGAGAAAGGAGCACCCGCTTTGGCAAGCAGTGCTGGCACAGCTGCACTGAGCTGAATGACCATCATACACCCAGCTGTCAGTGCTGCCTGACGGTGGGCATGCTCAGTTTTACCCATTCTGTCAATACTAGCATTTCCCAAGTGCTGCCACAGAGGCACAGACCATGGAGGCAGGTGCCATATATTTGCTAGAGACTTCACATCCTTGTGCCATCATGCCCCTGTGGAAGCCAAAGAACCATTTATAACTGTCTCCAGAGGGAGTAGAATGAGGGACACACAATCACAAGATAGAAAGTGACTTCACAGGCTACCAAGTCCAGTCATATGCAATCATAAGCAACTGCATCCCTTAAGTGGTCAGACTCCACTCTGAAATCAGGCGCTTTTCTTTGCCATCTGTTCCGCAATCCAGAACCAGTTTAACTAGAAGAGAAAGTCTCTAGCTACCCAATGATCATTTTGTACCTTTACTTAGTCATCTTTCCAACTCTCCCCACAGACTGGAAGTTCAGGTGTCTTGCTGCTGACGTTTCCACTCAACCCTTACCTGTGGCACGGTTTCTCATCAGCAGATGCAGAAATGGACACTTGATTAATTCTTATTTGAAAGTCAGGTCCTGAGGTCTTAGTCCACAAGCTGGCATGTACTAGGGGTGGAAGCTTGTTTACCGTCTCTCTGAAATGCCTCTTCACACTGACATTTGCTTAGTGTCTTTGCCACCCTAACTCTGATTTTTTTTTTTCTTTCTCCAGTGAATCATTTATTCATTTTGCTGCTATCAAAGAAAAGTCTTCATTTTCAGCATGCTGTCGGGAGAAATTCCTTTGAAAAAAATCTTACTTAGGCAAGCCTTTCAAATGGAAGAAAAAATGCATAGCATCGCTCCTTCTTCTGAGTTTTATAAAAAAGAAAGGCCTTTTAATGTCATTTTGTCCATCTTTCTGCTGATACAGGAATCTCTATTAGTATTATCTGCAGGGTCAATTTAATAGGTTTTCATGGTGATCTTTGCAACTGGATTCCTCTGGGGGGAAAATTTCTCCATACGCTGTGGTGGGCTGTTCTCCTCTGCACATGGTAGTTGACAATTACGATGTCTCCTGCCTAGGTAACAGCCATTGCATACTTTATTCCTCTTTAGTTTTTGTCATGTAACAGCTGCCTATTTAACTTCACTAACCTTCCCACAGGAGTCAGTGCATGCTATGAATAGGCTGTCATAACTGCATACAAGATTGGAAAGTAACAAAATTGGCCTGGTTTCATTGGATTTCTCATTGCTCTTCTTTGAGCTCCCTACTACTTATCAAAATCTATTCTTTTCAAAGAAGAAGTGATCTTAGCTAAAGAGCGACTGCATTAAGAGCATCACTCTGCTGGAGCAATTACACATGGTAATTTTCTGTGTGTAGAGGTCGTATGAGAGAGAGCAGGTCCATTACCATGAAAGAGAAAATATCCTGTCTTACAACATAACGTCCTCTCTGAAGAAGACCAAAATGGTATTAATCTTTATTTGTCTCTACACTTCATTGTCAGTTATTATGCCCTGAGCACTGTCGCTGCTTGGTCTCTTGGTACTGCTGCCACTTCACAGACGGCTCCTTTTGGTGGGCTGTTTTTATTATGCATAACTGAACATCACTACATAATTGCATTCTGCCTGTGACTCAGTTCCACTTGATTAGTGAAGAAGGAGGATTGGAAAGGACCGTGTGGGTCGCTGAGTGCTATCCTTAGCAGTTTCAGGTGATTGTGCTGTAGATGTAAATGCAGGGTACTGAGTGGTCCCAGAACCTGTGCCTTTCTATACATGTCTTCCAAACATCCTCAAGCTACCTGGCAAAGGAATGTTTTAACTCCAAAGACCCATGGCTGTCAGTATGACTGAGGCCTGACTGTAAAAAAAGTGGTATTGGACACTGTGACAAAAGCGATGCTGGACAACTACTCTGCCCTCCAAAACACTAAGCCTAGAAGTTCCTGGGGGTTCATGGACTGCATCCTCCAAACAAAGGGCAGAGCAGGGTGCTCATGGTGAAACAGGAGAGGCAACAGTTTCCTTGAATGCTGGTCATTCCAGCCTTTGCATCCATCATGACTGCAGGGTTGAGAGGACATAAAGAATGGGAAGAAAAAAGCCCAACTTGATTAATTCTTCCCAAAACACACAAGGATTCCAATGGTTCACCAGAGGTCCTCTGGGATGCAGGGTCATGTGATATCAACAACCCTAGGCTCACTGTGGCTTGCAAAAGTCTTTTCTGGTACCCATGCTATGGCCTTGCTGCTTTCTTTAGCAAATAAGGAAATCTAGCCATGGGAAAATAAGTGGTATGGATATGAAATAATTACTTACAATCATGCTTTAAAAATGCTCTTGACTTGCTGTGATATAAAAGACAAAATATGAATGTGTTTCACACGTAATGAGCCTTCCCTGTGCAGAAGAGTTTAGGATGCAGAACAAGGTTAACAGAGGTAAAATTAGACTTTGACTTTGGTCTGTGAGCTCCCCCAAGTTTTTAGCTTGGCAAGAAGGTCAAACACAAAATGTTGTCCCTGTTTTGGACCTGGGCTGGTTATTTATAAAAGGTATACAAAGCCCCATTGCTCTGAATGTTGCTGGTGTGGGTGAAGGTGAGAAGAGTGTTTCTTTGCTGACAGCTCATGGCCTTTATCCTTTCTCATCCCAAAAACTTTCTGGTCATGGTAACTCTGTAAACCCTCTGTAAATGCCTTTCTCTGACTGCTTCAGTGACATTTCCCACCCTTCTCATGTATCTCTGTCCTCTTCTGGGCCGATGGGATGAGGTTTCCTTGGAGTGTTTGATGGGCAGTGTAGCTTCTGCCTACATGGGGTGCTCATGGACCAGGCTGAAAACCACGCTATTCATCTGCTCAGCTTTCTCTTGCCTCCTTCATCTGCTTTCCCTACCTTGGTGCTGGAACAGGCTCCTGAACCTTCTCCCTTTGCTCTCTGTTTGCTTTTGACCATATGGAGACCCTCCTGCTCACACCACTGGGTCCTGGCTTTTCCTTGCTGGGTGCTCCTAGCAGCTTTTCAGCTATTTCAGCTCATGCAGGAACATTACAGCCTCTGCAAAACACTAAACAAAGCATGGCTCTTGCAGCCACCAGCTTACCCAGTTTCTGTTGAAACAATAGCTTTGTTTTGTGGTTTGTTTTTACTGCCTTCCTGATAACAAAAGTTGTTGTGGTTTAAGCCCAGCCGACAACTAAATATCACTCCCCACCCCTCAGTGGGATGGGCAGAAAATGGTAAAACCTGTGAGTTAAGAACAGTTTACTAATGGAAATAAAGTAAAATGAAGTAATAATAATAATAATAATAATAATAATAATAATAATAATAATAATAAAAAAGAAAAGGAGAGTGAGAGAGAGGAATAAAACCCAAGAAAATCAAGTGATGCACAAGACAGTTGCTCACCACCTTCTGACAGAGGTCCAACCTGTCCCCCAGCTGTGATCATCCCTCCCAGACAACTCCTTCCAGTTTATACACTGGGCATGATGTTCTGTAGTGTAGAGTATTCCTTTCGGCCAGTTCAGGTCAGCTGTTCCGGCCGTGCTCCCTCCTGGCTTCTTATGCCTCTCCTCACTTGCAGAGCACAAGACACTGAAAAGCCCTGCACTCGGGGTAAGCACTACTGAGCCACAACCAAAACATCAGTGTTACCAGCATTGCTCTCATACTAAATACAAAACACAGCACTGAACCAGCTACTAGGAAGAAAATTAGCTCTATCCCAGCCAAAATCAGGAAAAATGTAAAACTTAGTTATGCATATTTGATTAAACTTTGAGGGAGGCCACAAGGTGATGGCTTCCCACACATCAGAGTGCTTGCTGCAGATTTTTTAGCTTCTGCAGTTTCTTTATTAAACACTCCATATTGTCAGCCAGCAGTTTAATGCTTTGTACTGTAACATCCCCCACTGCCAGTGAAAGCCTCTTTTCTGAAAAAAATCACTTTGGTAATATCTTTCTGACTTACTGAGAACACACAGTAACTTGTGTCATGGTCTTGTCCTGCACATCCCAAGGCTGACCTAAACATGGGAACACAGTGTCTGGGCAAATGAAGAAAAACCAAGTAACACTAAGTAATCAGTCTCTTCCTTTCCTCCATCTAAGTGCTCTGACTCTTGGAGGAGGGTCATCAGGATATGCTTCTTTTCTTAATTCTGGAGATCCTGTTCCACCTTGTTGCACAGCCAAGCAGCAGGAGAGGGAACAAAATGGGTTTTTTTGACAGAGCTCAAGAAATTTGTGAGGACAGGAAACAGAACCTTGGAAAACAGAGATAGCCTGTAATTACCTAAAACTTTATGGACATCTGGCAACCTTCAGAAGGGGAGACCAGAAGTTTAGTTTAGTTTTCCAAACTGAAAACTAAATCCTGAGGCATTCAGGGCCGGCTGATGATGCTGTTTTTAGTCCTGCTCCATGAAGATTAAAACAATTATGGATTGGAAATAGTTAGTTTACTTACTATTACTTTCTAATGATAATGTTTGTAAACTTGTTTGCTTTAAAATGTTGTCTCATCTGGTTGATTGCATTGTTCTAAGCCTGTGATGTCCTAAGGTTTAGCAACCACACCCTGTCATCACACTTTTATATCCATAATGAATTTTTGCATGCTAATAAAATACCAGTGCTTCAGCTTCCAGAAACCTTGGAGGCAAATATTTTATTACACTGTGAAATTAATTTTTATTGCCCTTCTGTTCTGTGAAGCAGAAACACAGAGCAATATGAAAAGAAAATCAACCAAAGTGGCCTTTTCAGCAGCTTTGCAGCCAGAATTTCTTTGTTAATCTCCAAGGTGATATGCTCTTCAGATTGACGATCAAAGCCGGGAGGGTAATGACACATTGTACAGACTGAGTCTACTGAAAAACTCTCTCTGGTAAGGAAGCATTAGCCATTATGGGACCTCGCAGACCATGCTGCTGACTTCCTCAGAATTACAGTGGTGTTTCTGCCTCACAAGCTAGTGGGAGGCAAAGATGGTAGTGCCTGCTTTTGTGCCTGGTCACAGTAAGAGCTGACCGGATAGTGCATTACTTGTTGGAACAGTGGAGTTGGAGACCTGCTGTAACATCTGCTGCAGTTTTGTGATCTGACTGCTGCAGTGAATATATGGAATTATTTCATTTAAAAGAAATGCTTGTGATTTATTCTCCCTGTTTGCAGGAAGACAGGAGGTGTCAGCCAGGGAAATGCATTCACAGGCACTGTGGCAGTGCTGGCATTTCACAGACAGTGGTCAGGGGATGCTGTAGCTCTCGAGGACATCCAACAGCTGCCACCAGGATGTGGTATGGACACTGGTTCAGACAACCATCTGAATGCTGCCAGGAGGTGATGTCCCCCGGCTGGGGCAGATTGGAAGGTGCCTCACTCCCAGATGTCCAGACTGGGAGCTGCTGCACTTTCAGATGGGCGTGTGCTGCCAGGTGAACTGGTCATTTATGTAGCTATGTGCCCCTATTTATGTGTCCATTTGCTGAGGCTCGGCAGGCAAAAGGCAGCATGTGTATGCAGTATACGAACAATTAAATGTCTTCAGTTGCAAATGGGAGCTCTGTGGATCCTGTGCTGTAAACACAGCGATTTGTGTGTGCTCATGCATGTCCTGTCAATGTTTGTTTAATGCTTCAGTTGCACTCACTTTTTCACTTTTAGTCTGTATTTTAATGTGCAGGCATTTGCTGAAGTGTATCCACTTAGCGAACATCTGGCCTTGCCAGGTTTTTAAACTGAATACACATTCTAACAACATCTGATTTCTCAGTCAGCACCGAGAAAATGGATAGATCCAATAACCTTTCCTTTCCTCCTTTGCAAGGCTGGCTAGTGCTCCTTCCCTAGCAGATCCTATTTTGTGTGTCCCACTTGGGTCTGGGGATTGCAGCAGACAGTCCCAGCCAGCACCTTGCTCTACAGAAGCTCTGCTTGGCTTCATAAACCCTGCAGGAGCCCTGAAGCTCACTTGCGGCCTTTGGACATTATGAGCTTCTAAGGTCAATTGACTGAGCATGGGAAGCCTGACTCTTTTTCGATAGAAGGTACTTCTATTTGTTCAGTGCACCTTCAAAGGCTCACCTCAAATTAAGGATTTAGTTAAGGATTTAAATTAAGTGAAGATCTGATCAGCACAATTATACATTATCAGACAAGTAACAGGGTTGAGACAATTTGCTTTGTTGGGTTGGTATTTGAACAGGTTAATGTGGAGTAAAGTGACATTAATGAACAAACACAGGATCCAGTGAAAGTCAATCAGGGAGCCTTCATCAGGCAGTCAAAATCTCCCTCTATTTGCTCGATGTGATGCACCACAACCTGGCCTTCAGCTCTTTCTTTACAGATTCCTAAAGGATTAAATAACTGAAACTTTAACAGCCTTGTGCTCACCATCATGAGCTTATGTGCCAGAGATGACCTTGATGCACTGTCTTCACACCCTGAGACAAAGTAAGCGATATAAGAGCAGACTCCTGCATTCTAAGCCAGTGCTCTCAACAGCAACTCCCAGCTACCCAGAATGGTTCAGCATGCCCATTTCCAGGTCTGTTTTTGTTCCTTTCCAAGCTAGTGGTTTCCTCTCAAAGAACTCTGGAGGAGGGCTTGCTGGTCCTCACTCACATCACTGCCCAGATGGCAGCACCAGGCCATGGGTGCTCGCCACACGAATGGGCACATACAGACTTCAAGCTCCAACACCTGCACATCCCAGTTTCAAACTCTGCTTCCTGGGAATGCTCATGTGTGCAGCCTGGACACCCTGCCTTTACTCAAGGCTTTGTGCCTTTGATAAAAGCCTGTCATATGAATATGCAAGGCAGCAAGTACCAAGAGAGGTTGCTGGCCAAATTCATTAAAATCTGTGAGTGACTGTGTCTGGGAACATTCTGGCAGAGCTCATCCAGCTCTCCAACTCATTAATGCTTCCAGCACGGCTATTAGATGTGGGGTTAGGGAGGTGCTGATGATTTGTTTTATCTCTTTTTAACAGTTAGATGAACTTTGGCAGTGATCTACATTGATCTAAAGACTCATCGCACAGTTTAAGGGCCACAGCTGAAGGTCTTCAGCTAGAAACATGGTCTGGCTACTCCCCTGCATCAGAGAAGGCATCTAGCTCTCCCTACTGCTAGAGATGTCCTCTTTCCTCTTCTTCTGTGTTGCTGGAAAGGAAGCCCCTGTCCTGCGCCTGCAGTTAGCTGAGAAGACTCTGGACCAAAACAAGCATTATCAGCTGCATTGTCACTGTCTGAAGTGCAGCTTAAAGAAAGGGTGAAGGAATTAAAATCCCCGTCACCTGCAGCCCAGGATGGCTACTATGGAAGGACAATAAAAGAGTCTTTATAGACATGGTGCAGAAAAGTCCTTGGAGGACTCTGGAGGGGACTGAGCTCTGGGAACTTGAAAGGCTCTGGGAACAGGAGTCAGCTGCCTTGATAAGATGCCTTAACTAGTTTTACAGACATTTCCAGGATGTGAGAGCTTTCTGAGTGTAAGACAGACATTTGCAGTTCACCTGTATGAAGGCCTTTTCAGCATCAGCAAGGGAGATGAGGAAGATACTTTTGATTCACATAGAAGATGAGGGAGTTTAACGAGGATCTGCAGCAGGAAGACATGCATATGTAAATAAGAGAGCAGAGCAAACAGATCTCTGGGTAGTAGAGGTCTGTGCAACTCTTGTTAATTTTTATCCTTACCATTTTCACAAGTAGGTCATAGAAAGTTGCTGATGGGGTAAGCTTCCAGCTTGGTATAACTCAATGTAATTGATTCTAATGGATTTGTTAGGTCATAAAAGGTGACTTCCTTTAGGACTTCACCCTAAAAGCAATATTTTCAAAACCCTGCTGAAGTAAAAAAGGCATACTGAAGTGATTCTTAATACCCAGGATTTTAATGAGAATGCTCTCAATCATTTCTACAAGATGATGAGGAACAAGTGCTCCAATTCCCTCTACTTCCTTTTCCTAGCATAGGAAAGTAAGGGTACGTAGCATTATAGCTATGAAGTATCAGAAGAGAAGCCTAGGAAAGCTAGAGGTTTCTAGAGCGTGCATCTCTTCAGTATGTAGATCTAAAATTGGATGGTCTGCAAGGGGGATATCTCTGCTGACAGCTCAGGCTAGCGCAGCCCCACTTCTAGCATGCAAACACAGCCAAGAAAAGACTTTCCTTAGCTCTAAGTGCAGGGCTGACAGGTGAGAGGACACTGACCCTCTCCAGGTGCAGTGTATCAGCACTGGACTACTGCCTGTCAAGGGCTTCTGTGGGAATGGGGCATGGATAAGACCAACTTCTGCAGTTCCCTCCACCATCAGTGTCCTGCTTGTAACTCTCCCAAGGCTGATTTGGATTGTTTGGGTGAGTGTGAGATGCTCAAAGGGTAATATTTCCTTCCTCTTCAGTAAGATGCTCTGTCAAGGGAGGGAAAGGGCAAACTACCATGGAGAACAAGTTAAGGGGAGGTGTCAACACCCAGAGACCAGGACTTCTGCTGAGGAAGAGGGATGCTGGTGGGGTTGTAGGATTAGTGGGAATAAGGAGAAGCTTTCTGTAACAACTATTACCACTTTGAAGAAAAGATGAGTTAGTGCCTCAAGGAGGGACATTCCTGATGCAAGCCCAGATAATCAACATCAGGATCACAGTTTTGAGGGGTTCTGGACCCTATATTGCCTTGAAGAGCAAAGTCGAAGACCATCCTGGCAAGGGAACAGCGTCCTACAAGCACTAAGTGCAATCTCAGCATGACCAGCCCCAGAGGTTTAATCAATGTCACGCAGCAGTCCTCTCAAAGTATCAAAGGATTACTTTAAAAGCCATGAGCTTATTTTCCAAGGAGGTTATGGCATTTATTGTACACTCACTCTCTGTCCGTTAGGCTGATCCACAGGTGTTAAAAGAGAGAAGTGAATCTAAAAATAGTACTTGGTTCACAGGCTGCACAGAAATCCAGCTCTGCCTATGCTCCCTTTGGAGCTAGCAGTCCTTTCCTGATGCTCTCCCATAGTCCTCAACACCTCCCTGGAAGCAGCAGTGCTGCCCATCTGCCCAGTCTGCTCAAGGACGTGAACTATGCCTCACTGCATTATGGAGCCCCCTTTCACCCACCAAGGTCAGAGCAGCCTTGCAGAAATTCCCATGTGGTTTCAGCCTGTTCGTGGTGGCCCTCTCCATGCCTGGCAAGAAACACACAGGTGGACCACAGCCCATCCTCCCATCATCTCCTCACTGCTGATCTCTGTCTCTGTGCGTGTGCATGGGGCTCTTACAGTCCTCATGGGCTACTGATGCCAGCTTTCCCACCTTCCCTTTTACTTCACCTATTCCAAGGTACAAGGATTTTCCCTCTAATTCTGCTCTGTGAGGCAGCATGAGGAATGGTGTTGACTGAACAAAACTCTGAGATTTTCCTATTAAAAAAGTCTTTAGACCTAGGGGAATATTCCATTGAATCTTTCCTTCTCTGATTATGAAAACCTGTGAACAGGACAGTATATACTTGGGGACACACATCATTTCCTGCTACAGGAAAGGAGTGGCAGTACAGGGTGGGGGTGCTGAGTGTGAGGGGACAGAGGTGACAGCTACACCTCCCCAAACAACAGCCGCTTTTCAGTCAGTCCTCTCATGTCTTGCCACAGGCATCCCACATCCACAGCGGGAGGTACACCAGAGGAAGAGCCACGTGGTGAGGAAGAGACACATCTATCCAGAATGGGAAGATAATGTTTCCAGCAATGCTGCCTTGTTGGGATATGGCAGTCTCCAACGGGCGAAGCGGAGTTTAACCGTGAATAGTAATGCTGCGTGCTCCCAGGGCAATTTTTCCAGGTCATTTAATTCAAATAAGCAAAAACCCACAGCAAAGTTAAAGGCAGCCCATAGCCTAGCCACAGCTATGAAGGCAGTAGGTTTAGGAATTGGTTTGCTTCCAGAGATGCAAAAGGTTTGGAGAAATTAACTGCAGTATGTTGATGTGAAGATTTATGAAAGGATTAAGGAGATATGAAAATGAAAGAGTCAACAATATCAGAGCATGACATGAGATAGTGAAGTATTTTATTTCCATTGCTTTCAATATTATCTCTTGGTTAGCAGGAAATAATCTGAGCAGGGAGACTGCATAGCAGAGGTACGGAAAATAGATGTGATCATTTTCCACAGATGCAATGAGCACCACTCTAGATATTTTATAACTTGCTAGTGTTTTATGTCATTTCTTCAGACATCTGCGCATTAGAGTGACTGAGAACTGCAAATGATGTATAGTTAAGATATCCCCCTATAATTAAGCTGAAATAATGCTGGATTATTCTAGCATAATTATAGGGGGCTATTTTAACTATTAGCTCATTTAAAAACTATGATGCAAATCTCATTCTGAAAGAGATGAAAAAATGAGGGTATATGAACAAAATGTCAGTGGTTCTCTGCTGATACCAGATGGAGAGGTATAACTATATTCAATTTATCAGTCAATATATTTAATTATAGCCAGGCTTGGATGGAGCCTGCAATGGCCTTTTATTATATTTAGTGTTTGCAGATGGATATGGTGATTCAGAAGTGCTTGGGAAGGGAATGTGGTACCTATGCAAAAGGGTAGACTTTAACTGAATTTGGTCTGGGTCTCGCATGAAGTCCTGCCACGTGCTCCTCTCCAGATGGGAGCTGTCCCTTTGCCCACCTTGCCCTTCAGGTGTGGCACACAGGGATACAGAATTGCATGTGCCAGGCTATGCAGCAGTGTTTGAGCCCCACGATGAGGCCAGCCCCAAGAAGCGTGGAGGCGATCGTAGCCGCCACAAACCCTGCCAGAGCACAGGGCACTCGCCTGTGTCTAATCTGCTTGGGGTCAGCGTTGGTCAAGTGCTATGGAGCAGCAACGTTTGGGTAACAGAAGGGAGGCAGTATGCATGGCTAGTCAGATTTCTGACAAAGGGCATCCTGCAAAGGGAGCTGCCTGCCCTCGCGTGCTCTCTTCCAGAGGACAGGAGGTTATTCTCCTTCTTGTTAACTCCCTCCCTCCCCTGAAGGACCCCAAGGGGGCCAAGGCATCCTGAGGGTCTGGTGAGAGGAGCTATTGCTCTGCCCCCTGCACTTGTTTGAACCCCAGCCTGGCTGTGCTAACTGGTGAAAAGTTGTCCTGGGACAAATCCCTGATCCTGCTATGCTGGTAAAAACAAGGGTCTCTCTTTCCTGGCCCTGCATATAGGATGGGATGCAGCTGGGGCAGTTAAACCAAACATTGAAATTCCATGTTTTGGACTTTCTGAGACCTTCAGGATCCTTCCCTCCAGAGAAGGGGGGTCTGTGTATGTTAGGATCAATCCTTGGCCTGTCACTAGGGCATCACTTCACAAGGGTCAGGTTTTCCATTCCAGTTCAGCCACTACTGTTGCCTTGCTCAGAGTGATTTGCTTTGCAAATATGGTTGGGTGTGCCTGCTCTGCCCAAAGGGGCATCTCATCTCTGGCATCTGACAGCAAGCATCAGGGTGAAATAATAGACCAGAGGCTAAATAAGAAAAATGACTTCTTGCCCTCAAGCATTATGGCAACAAATGGTGAAGAACATGCCCTCAGGGAACAGTGGAATGAATGAGATGAATGCCTAATGTCCAATAACTACATGTCAAATCAAAGACCAGACTCTTAAAGCACGAAGTTGGCAGAATCTGGTGGATGCAAGAAGTAGAGAGTCAGCAGGGAAATTTATTGTTGCACAGGATGGCACAGTATGCAAATCTTGCTGGAGAGCTATTTGTGCTTGTCATTGGCTTTTGAAGAGTAGGTGAAGAGGGTAAGACTTTGTTTTATAGCAAAACAATGAAGGAGAAAAACAACAAAAAAAAGGCAGGAATGGCAGCTCGGATAAAACTGAGGTCCCACACAAGTCTCTTTGTGGTCTAGGACTCAGTGGTATGTTGTCATTTCTTTTTCTCCCCTCAGCTTGCCCCATAGGTGGCAGCTCATCTCAGGAACAGCAGTGCAAGGCAATGTGAACAGGGAGAGCCGGTAAGAAGCCAGGGACATAGCACAGACTATTTTTATGCTTGACTGAAGGACTCATGGCTAGATGTGATTGGGAAAGGATGTTCTGGATTTTTACCCAAGAAGGTATCTTTCTTTATTTGACTAAAGGCTGGCTGAAAACCAAGAACGTGACCACGAGCCCAAGTGACCTGTCAGAAAGCATTCATGTGTGCATGTTGGATGTGAGCAGATGGAAAGGGTGCACATGAAGTGCCCCACTGGTTTATGCTAAACTTGACAGTGCAATGCCGCACCCTGAGACTGCAGAACAAGTGATGTGGTTACACGAGTGAGCAAGTGCTGTGGTTGCCTGCACCAAGGTCTGCAAAGAGCTTCAGAGGATGTTGCTGCCTCAAGCCCCGAGAGCACGGCTCTGTGCTGCCCGTGCCCTTGCTGCTGGGAAGATATTTCATGGGGAAGTGGGTTTGGGGACCTGAAAGAGCTGTCACTGGTGAGATCCGCATCCAACGTCTCGAGAGCCACTGGGTGGCGTATGAGCGCTGGCATACATAAAGGAGCAGGATCCATGGAAAAAACCACACGGGAGAAATACACATAGGTAATTACGTGGGCTCTCTTTGGACCGGGGCGAGAGCAAGTGAAACCAACCTGGCATACATCAGGAAAGTGGTCACAAGTCATGCTTCCTTTAACAAATATAAGTCCAGATGATCATGCATCAGAGAGTAAAGTTCGGAGGTTGTAAAAGCAATCAGCTAATGAAAAATCACAGCACAGCTTCGGCTTTGCCGTGCAGGGTATGAACAGGGGACCACAGGGGCAGTTGCAAAGCCCTTCGGCAAACAGCTGCCCAAAATCATGCCTGGTGCTTAAATACCTGCCGGCAATGGCCAGTTGTTTGTGCCCTGCTCAGCTGGGCACTGGTGATGCCACGGCTACAGTTATTTCAGCTGTGCAGTGCCCCCAGGTGCTGATGTGGCAGGAGCACCGCGGGTCCTCAGGCACAGCCCTGCTCAGCTCCGCAGTTCAGTGTTTTCATTTCCTATAGGAACAGCCGCTCCCAGGACATTGCCTTTGCTCGCGGGGCTGAGGACAGTTGGCTCGCCAGCAGCTGGCTTTGCAAGCCGGCTAAAGCTGGGAGCGAGTTTTCAGCAGGAGTCAGGAGCTAGTAATACTTCAACTCAGCACCCTCCAGACTCCTCCCTTTTTCCTTCCCCATGTGGTTTGTCCCTGCCTGATCTATAACCCTTGCTGCGTTTCATGGACTCCTTTCCCTCTGTTTGTTCAATGTGATTAAGAAAATATTAATAATGTTTCTATCCCAGTTTTGCTCACTGCCTGGAATTCCCCCTGCAGAAAAGCAAGCTCTCCCAGCCTCGTGCAGCTGGACCTGTGAATATTGCAATAGAGAGATGCTCGGAGGAGTTACTTGTCCCCAGCGGAGTAAGGCCACATTGTGACACAGAGTAGGAGACACTGCAGGCTGTGATGAGTGTCTTGAGACACATTTTACCTGGTTTTACCAACTCTCAATACGAATGAACAAGAAGCCTGCTTTGAGGGACTTTCTTTATATGATGCTAGGGCTGGAACAGGAAATGCTGGGGGGAACAGCATTAGGATAGATGATACTATTTTCAACTAATTCTGATAAGCATTTGTTCTAAACACAGCGGCATCACTATGAATGCTCTTCAGCATGTCTGAGAACCCCATATTTTAGACATGAGGCACTGACATGCTTTCATGCTGTTCAGGCATCCACAAATGGCAAAAGGCAGGAAGATGCAGTTATCAGCTAGGCTGGGGCTACGTTTGCTCACCACACTCACTTGTCCCCCTTCCCTCCGTTGTGTGAGGTGAGATCATGAGGTATATCTGCTCTCAGCTGCCACTGATTCATCGCTGCCAGCCATCACCAAGTCACTGGCAGGCAGTGGCTGTCCCCTGCCTGCAGATGTCACAGGGGCAAGAAGGGGACTTCGGTGTGCAGGGGGAAGGAGAAGTGGTTAAGCAGAGCAGAGAAGAGGTTAAGCAGAGCCTTGAAGCATACTGACTCCCCTCTACCAGCTAAGAAAATAGTTTTTCATCCAGCCTGGAGAAAAGAAGAAAATTTCAGGTGAACAGTCCTCTGCAGTTTGTCCATTCCCCAGCAAACCATGACCACCTGCCCAGCTTTGGGAAGTTCCCATCCCACCTCCATGACTCAGCATCCCTCTGTGAGAGGAAGATCATTCCCCCAAGGGCTGAAGTCCTTACTGCCTGTGACTGGTTTGTACAACATAAAGGGAAGGTGCTCTGTGGCTTTTGAGTCTTGATAGAGCAGTAGGCTGGTGTTGTGGCTTCTCTTCAAAGGAATGCCTGGGAAGAGACCAGGTTACTGGGAGGTAGCTGCCCTTACAGGGCAATGGACTAACATGCAAGCCCTGATGGAAAAACAATTCTCCTGCTGTGAGGGGAAAATCTCTCATCCCTGGAAAGATGGCTGGGAATGCACCTGCACTGATGTTGCCTTCCTTCAGAGGCACAAAGGCACTGTCTTGCCTCTCCTGCAGATGGGAAGCTGAGGCAGAGAACAAAACTTAATTGATTTTCATGCATGGCAGAGGAAGTCCTTGGTGGAAAGCAGGCAGAGACCTGCATCTGAGGTTAATGCCCTCAGTATCCCCTCTTCACTACAGTCTCTCATGAAGACTCCTGTGGTTTGGGGGAAAGCCAGTTGATCTGTATTAGTCTCAGGAAGCTTTATGATGGATTTCAAGTAATAAATGACAGCAAAATAGGAAAGGAGAGAGCAAAGCCTGGCCCCTGAGTTCCTGAGCAGAGAGACATTTACCCACATTTTTATCTGTGAAGGTTTCCTCAATATTTAGCTTTGATGTAAACTCTTCCCTCTGAACAGCACCCAAAATTCCAGCTGCCTCCAGCAGACTGCAGGAGGCACAGGAGTTAAGTCTAATGAAAGCCCAGGCACAGCATCCCAAAAGTGACAGTCACCCCAGTCTTGTGTAGGATTGTGAGCTGCTATTTCCTCCCAGGTTAGCAGAGGGCAGTGAGATTTTGGGGGTTTTCTCTGGTGTTGGGGTGTCACTGTTTAGCTAAACATCCCCTCCAGTTGTCTGCAGCCTGCCTGTGGTTGCAGGGTTGATCATGCTGTATGGATCTTGAGCCAGCCAGGAAAGAAAAGGTCATTACTTCTTCCTTTCTTTTTTGTTCTTTATTACTTTCAGGATAATAGAGTTCTCGGCTTTCCAATTTTGTAATTCCCACAAGATTCTGCAGTCCAGGATACTCTGTCCTTAAAGACAAAATGTAAAAATAAGCAGAAATAATGATATAAGTCTATAAGTCAGAGAATATTACAGTTAATCAGTAGGACTGCCTGACTGGCCTCCCTCTGCACTGCCCAAGAAAGTGCCGATAAAACTGGATAGATATGTGACTTCATCCTGGTGCCTGAACACATTAGTCAATTTTAATCTTTTTATTTTCCAATAATTAAGGCATCAACTGTGCCCTTTCTGTCTGAGGGAAAGTTTATAATGCTTGGAAGCACCTGGGTAAGAAAAATGTTCTTTACTGATGTCTTTTCAGATTGTGCTTTGACACAACATTGTCCATTAGAGCCCCAGTGCTCCCAGAGGATGCATCTGCACCTAGCACCAGCCCTAGGCTCCTGGCACCTCACAGCTGGGTTTATGGGACAGCAGGGCTGGCTTGCCTATAGTGCTCACACAGAACTGAATGCTCTCTTCCTTTCCACCACGAGCACATGGCCTAGCTTTTCCTGGGCATTTGAATGCCTCTTCACTCCCGTTTAGGGGGGAATGCAAGCATGCTGAATATGGTCTGAGGATTAGGTGCTCTCCAAAGATCTTAGGGACCTAGAATGGGCATCAGTTTAGGTGAACTAGTGGGAAATCTGAGTGGCTTCACGTGCACCCTTGATGGCTCTGAGCTGGGCAGCATCCAAGTTTACCTGCATTTCTACACTGCCATAGAGCACCAGCCCTCCACCTTTGAAGTCTGAGATCCACAGCTCTGGGACTGTTAAAGGAGATGACGGTGACACCAGGATTTCTATTTGCATGTGTCACAAAACACGTAGCACAGCCTCCTATTTAAATAGCAAACTTTTGCCAAAGCACAAATGCTTCCTAGGAGACTGAGGGTGCCCTCAGCTTGCACCTAAGTGACTCACAGCCACGGGCACTTGCCACCTCCCGGGAGGTGCTGAGCAGTGGGTAGCGTGACACCAGGAAAACGAGGCTGGGGCAACAGAGGTCCGTGGCTGGAGGGTGTTGTAAGTGCTGCATGCTGGAAGTGTGCTATAGCACCTGTTTCACAAGGTCTGGCTGAAATCAATGCTATTAATCTCCTGCTTCCATGAGTACTAAATGCACCCACACAGTGAGAAAGTAGCATCTCACTGATCAAAGTCAGCTCCGTCGCTTTTGCTTCCACTTTGCTATTATTCACACCTCACAGCTGGATCAACGTGTGACACACTGCAGTCCTTCATTTTTCTTGCTCCGGGTTACAAGTATTTTTAATGTTTACCTGCTTGGAGAAATAACACATTTTACCCAGTGATAAATCTGCTTTTTATTTGTTTAGAAGGCCAGTTTAGATCACTAATTCAAAGATGATGAATGAATTAACAATTTGAAGGATCAAAGTAGAGCAATATATTTTGGATGTTTGTTACACCAGGGAGGGTGCATAACAGGTTAGTCCTTCGAAGATGTATTTCTTTTATTTTAACATTTCTTGATTTCAAAACAATAAAATGCTGCTCATGGGTAAACTTCCAAAACAAAGGAGACTGCCAATGGGCCTGACAACGTTTCCTTGGTAACATTTCTTAGCTTTTACCCCAGTGATTGATATCCAAGGATAGCCATTTGATTTCTGCAAAGAAGCAGGAGAATATGGCTCAATGATCCTCTTCCTGGCTCCTGAAAGCAGAGAGAGGAGAAGCAATCCACTCCAGCTGATGTCGCTTTACTCATTATTAAAAAAAGAAAAAAATAAGGAAAAGAGGAAAAGAAAAACAACAACAACAACAACAACAACAACAACAACAAAACCCCAAAACAATAATGACCTAGGAAAAAAAAATAGGAGACAAATTGCTCTTGGAACCTGATCCAAAAAACTCATTGTACTTGACAGAAAAACTCTGACTTCACAGGTCTTCAGACTAGATTCCTGAAGTGTGTCTAAGACTGACCTTAGTCTGAATATATTTCTCTGCTGTGCTCTTTGCTTTCTTTGATTAAAAGCCTTTTGTGCAAAGTTTCCTTTTTCTGTTTGGGCTGCCAGCCCCACCATTCATGGGGAGCTCTCAGGAGCACCTGCCTTGAGAAACGGGCAGCCATGGGAGGCTCGGTCCTATTTTGGTTTTACAGTAAGGTATTTCCAAATTTAGTGCAACAAAGGAAAACTGCGTTTTCAAGCCCAGTCAGATCTAGTAAAAAAGTGGGCTTAGGTGTGTGGGGAGATGTAAAATGCCCAAATGGTGCCACTTATGCCGAAGCCTTTTGCAGTCACCCAAGTGACAGCAGTTGCACAGTGTTTGTGACTGCTAATGAAGGCGACTGGCTGCCGGTGGTCCAGAGATACTGCCAGCTTCAATCAATGACAACTCTGCATCAAACGCCACAATGAGCCTCAAATTATTCCCAAAGACACAAGAAACAGCTTTCCCTCTCCAGCACACTCATGGCATGCCACTGTGGCTTGGGCTGAGCAGATGAAGAGGGCTTGGGTGACTTTGCAGCTCCTCAGCACAATCCAAGGATCTGGAGAGAGTTCTGGGAGAGCAGTGGTGCGCAGGGCAAGGATGTGTTGGCTCCATTTGCTTCTCTCTTGGCCTCATTTGCTTCTCCTTGGCCATGCCCCCAACACGGTTCCATTTTCAGGGGGCTTGAAGTTGTCGCTGTGGCTCTGCACTGCTTGTCATGTCCTCCCCTCGTTTCTCTTCCTTGCTAAGCATTTTTATGCCTCTTTCCCTTTCTTCAGGTTTGAAATGAAGGTAGTTGCAGCTCTGCCCCTTAAAAGAGAGACTTCCAGCTTCACCAGGGCAGCAGCAATATGCTTCTTCCACAGGGTTATGGGAAGAAATGGGATATGGCTGTCCGGACACCTCAGAAATCATTGCAGCCAGGCAGATTCATGTAAGAATACATTTGGGTTTTGGATGGCTGGATATCTGAGAGGTTCATCTTTCCTTTCTTTCTTGCAGTTTATCCTGTGTGCTTCTATACCCCATTTCTAGCTCTCTCCAAGCTTCCTCCATCCAAATGCCCCTTTCCGCTCATGTCTCCTAATCCTTTCACAATACATACAGCCCTTCTCCACCTTTTCTTTTCCTCTGCTACAGGACCCCTCCCTCCTTTGTGGCCCTCTAAATGCCACCATCGACTGTGAGGCCCCTGGCTGACAGCAGGAGACAAGCAGAGGCTGGTGTGGCCAGCTAATGGCCTGTTCCCTCAGCCCAGACAGCAGCACTCACAGAGGATGTGGCTCCTTGCTGCTTCCATGGCTCCTGCATCAGAGGCGTGTGCGGCAGCTGGGAGGCCAAGGGAAGGGCTGATGGACGTGTGAAGGACAAGCAGTGGGATCACAGCATGCCTCACTTCTGTCAGGGAAGGGGCTAAATCGATGAACACACAACAAATCAATTCTGTTGGGGTGGTTTTTTTGGTAATGTGATCTTTTCCATTAGGATGCTCACCAATGGTCCATTAATAGCTCATTCAACTGCCAGTGCTGGGTGGTACCCAAGGCCTGAGGAAATGCAAAATTTTTTAAAAAATGGATAGTAATTGATCCGGAGAATTGTATAATCATATGATACAAGTGGCAGATTCTGCTTTTGTAAGCTGAGTACCTTATTTCCTGAAGCCTGGGAGACATTCACACACTACAGAAGCATTATATTACTTATAAAATTACCCAGTCCTTTTTATAATCCAGCATCAGTACAGCCTGTCCCAAATAACTCTTTTTAAAATGCACTCCACAGGCATATTGTGTACCTAATAATTTCTCTTTGTTTTTCTCCACTATTTGTTTCATCCAGTGTCTCTCTCTTTCCAGTGAAAAATCGTCTGTACTTGGAGACATAAATAAAGCCAATTAATCTTTTAAGGACACCCTCCACATCTCAGCTTCAACACTCCTGTTGCGGTTTCTCTTTCCTGAATAACATACATCTCAGTGGATGGCTTTGGAGGCCTCGGGGTACAAGACTGTGCCAAGGAGGAAGCAAGGGGGAATCTGTGGAATCCCTTCTCCCCTTGTGTGGAAGGAGAGAGGCAGACGAGGGGCTCCACACTGTAGGAAGTAAGGAAGGGGCAGGATAACAGGGGTTTGTGCACAAATTCCCACTCCAGGGAGAGGGTCTTCTTTCTCCTCAGACAGAGGATACGTTTTTCCTGAGATCTGGGGAAAGAATGAGTTGGTGGGCTGAACTGGGACATACTCCTGGGCATCCAGCCTGGTCCTGCATGCTGACATCTGGCACCCTGTTTGGCACCAGGGTGAAAAATCTCACTGGGGTGACATACACAGGAGCTTTGGGACCATCCCCTTCCCCTTTCCCTGAAGGGATCACCAAGCACCCTAGCAGCAGAGGCTGGATCTCCAAAGTGGGGCTGTGTGGTAATCTGGCAACTCCCAGCATAGGGAAGACCAGGGCCCTGGGGAAGGCAAAATAAAAAGAAATATGTTGGAAACCACTGTCTCCTCTTCCTGGCCAACCAATTCTTTCCTGGCCAACCAATCCTTTCCTGGCCTGATGCATGCCCAGCAAGTTTTAGGAGACTCATGGGTCTCTCCTCTACAGGTTGAGCCTCTGTCTACCTACCTCCACCCTCTCTGAGTCCCATCCATGCTCTGCAGCCAGCGCAGGGCTCAGTCCCTGGAGGCCCTGCCAGCTTCTATGGCTAGTTTGCTCTCATGTGCCTCACTTCTCACTTCAAGTACACCTCTCACTTCTCACTTCAACTACAACAACCAGAAAAACAAGCTGGGCAGCCTTCTGCTCTGTCACCCAGCCACCCCTTTCAGCATAAGAGCATAACACATGCACAGTCAAGTGCAAACAAATGCATTGCAAGAGCTACATCATCCACTGCAAATGGCGTCAATCTGCTTACGGCACCAAAATGAAACTTTGCTCACGTGCCACAGAAAACCAGGACATTGCTGAAAAGCTACAGATCCAGGCAAGCATCCTTCCATCATTTGGTCCATGCTTCACAGCTTTACCTGCTCTCATACAGAAGGAAGGCATCCAGAAAAGTTAGCCTCTAGGAGTAAAGTACCATCTTCTGAGAAGATGTTGAATATAACTGGCTTGCTCCAAGCCCAGCTGGAACTGATGTGGTTCTGTCCCGAGGGTTTATGAATTACTGCTACCTCTAGTTTTTACAGGAACGGACAGCCACTCTCCTGAAGAAGGTAACTCAGTTGTCAGTGACCTGGTCCCAGATGTTGCATGGCAGAGAAGGACTACCTTGAGAAAAAGCAATATCCCAGGAAGGAGACTCCTCATTGCATTTGGACTGTTTCTGAGGGCTTTGCTGACCTGGAAGATGGGGTCAGGACTTTCTAGCCCAAGCAGAAGGTCAGGCTGACTTTTGAGAGAGAGGAAACTGAGTAAGGCAGCCCCTATTCATATCTGGGAAAAAGGATATGTGCTCTCAGCCTTGTGTATACAGCCTGAATTAGTGAAGTAAGTATTTTGTAAATCACCCCTTCCTTGCAGCTCTGTTTTCCTCCAAACAATGGAGAGGAGAAACTGGAAACATGCTGATATGATAAGCAGGGGGATGAGGACAGGCAAGGGCAGAGGTACTCTTATTACTGTCTTCCTGGATGTAGACATACATTCCTCACTTCTCTAAAAGCCAGGGAAGGACTCAGTTTAAAGAACTGTCTTAGCTGTGTCAGACCCTTGTCCTTTCTACCTGGATGCATGTGGCACGTAACTAGGGAAACTAAACACACTGCAGATGCCTTGGTTTGAAATGTTTTTGCTAAGAGCTGGTTGAAACACAGAACTTCCATTCTGCAAGAAATCCTGACATTTGCAAAAGTTTGGTTCAACAGAAAAAATGAGTCATTTCTCCCCTGAAAAGGAAAATCTGTGGGGAGGAAAAAAAAGGGGAAAAGAATTGCTTGGAAAAATCAAATCATTCCTGTTTTTTAAATTTTTCCCCCAATGCAGAACAGAGGAACAGCTGCCTCTGTCTCCTGAGTATCCCCCCAGCCATGAGCTGAGCAGATTCGAATCCCAGTGAGCTTCTGCCTGCGCCAGAGCTCCCGCAGCTTTGGGCTTCCCATGGCAGAGCTCAGCCAGCTGGGTCTGGGAGAGACTGTCCTCAGAGCAGCACCACCTCGAGGTGACAGGGAACCAACACTGCTGCAGCTGACCTGTTTCTGCCACCTGATTTCAGTTTTATCTATCTCCATCTTGGGTTTGGGGCAAAAGTTTGTTTGCACGAAAATTCCTTACTAGACTTCCTTGACATGTTACGTGTCACACAGTCACTCCCATGGTTGCTACTTAAAAAACCTCCAGTATAATTTATCTGAAGGGAGGCAATAAACCCCATCAATGCAAATCCTGAGCCTCAATCCTCATCTGTCGAAAAGGGCCGTGGTGATGGCACTCGTGTACACTGAACGGGATTTTTCTGAAATGCTGGAAAAAACAACCTGTTAAGATGACTGGCTCACTGCTCTGCCCAAAATGGCAACATTTGAACGCACAATACGCTCAAAGATGATTAAGCCAGGAAAGTGTAATGATATGTGAAACCAATTTTTCTTAATACCAGACTGAAACACAGTCTTGTACAAGGAAGAGAAGTCTCCATGCTCCTCATAATGGGGATCAGAGCCTTAATGATCATTACATTACTAAAAGTGTACACTAATACCACAGCAGGTCATGGGGCTAAGAGCATATGCTTCTTTCTTTGTATTACATGCTTTTATGTCTTCATTTACTCCACCAATTCTCTCATTATTTCTTCCTCATCTGCTATTCACAGGCGTAATTTCTTCGGCTGACATTCCCCTCCTCTCTCACTAAGAAACAATCGATACTACATCATCTGCCTCACCGCAATGCCTCATGCGCCACAAGATACATTGGAGCAGGTTCCTCTGGGACTTGTTTTCCAGCCCCACTCCATCTGAATCAGTAAGAAAAGGAGGATGCTATGCAAAGCCCTGAGGTACGGCTGGAGCAGAGCTCGGGCAGCACGGTGGCTGCTGCTTCAACCTCACTGCCTGCCTGTGAGAAATCCATATGCTGCCATTTACTCTCGTAGCCTGCCTTAATAAGCCATTAATGATGAAAACAGTGTAACAAATTAATTGAGTCCCCCCATGAATTAAAAAGGTTGATGATGTTACTGAGGATTTGCCCCAAGGTAGCAAAGCAGAGTCTTTATTTATTTGTCCCCCAGAAAAAAAAATAATCTGATGAACATGTATTAGTCCCTATAACCTCAGTAAAAGAACAGCAAAACCTGTCCATTTCCACTCAGAAAATGTGTACCATTGGAGTGGCATGACCGTTCTCACGGCTCGGTCCTCTTGGTTGTGTCACCATAAATTGCTGGGTGATTAAAGCCAGCTCATTTCTTACGGTGCTGTTTGGCTTTGAGGTGCTGTCTTCTGCTCTTTCATGCACTGCTGTCTTCTAACAGGGTCATATGAAACAGGGACCTTGCATAATTTGAAAACATACTGTCAGCTGGTTCAGGAGGGAGAACTGCAATTTTTTTCCTTATGTTTTTTTTTTTCCTTTTCATTTTATTTCCTGATTCAATACTGCCTGTCTTCCTTTGCTCTATCTAGCTAGCATTTCCACTCCTGGGCTGTCTGCAAAGGAAAGCTATCTAACTCTGAAATTTAATAAAAGCCTCTTAAGTGATTTGGGACTGTGTAGGAGAAAGAGAGATCTTTTAAAGCAAACATTACTGCTAGGATGTACATGTAGCTTAATAGGATTTTCTCCTTTGAAAAGAATATGAGCTCTTAATAAGAATCTTCTGTGAATCTGATTTCTTAATAAGACAATCTGAGATTAAGGAAGAATGGGAAGATTTTATTTATTTAGGTATACGTCTAAACACATTTTGGGTGTTTTCAGTGAAAGCTGTGTCAGAAGATACCCTGTATCTTAACAACATTGAGCTGGGATTGTGATTTTTTCAGCAATTTATTTCTGAACACCATTTCCTCATCTTCTCTGCTGTTTTGTCTGTAATTTGCTTTTGCCTTTACCCAGTCTCTCCAAATTTCTTTCATCCTTCTCCCATTTTTAAAAAAAAAATCTCTAAGGCCAGGCTGCTTCTTTTTGCAGGATGACTGAGAGGAGTGTGAAAATGAGTCGCACAAGCCTTACTCACAGTTTCCTCTGTGTTTGCTCTGCATTACTGGGACAAATGAAGGCTGTATAGATGAAAAAAAGCCCACAAGCTACTCTGAGTAAGCTCCTGTTTAGGATCCTTTAGTGCCATACATGTTTTTTTTCCTAAAACAGGATGCTCTAAACCAGCAGCCCCTGTAAAAGATAAGCAATGTAATTATAGCAACGAGATAAAAGCAGAAATGGCTCTCAGACAAAACCTCTGACGATTAGATCAGAAGTGATGTGAAAGGACACCCACTGAGGAAAAAGGAACTTGGCACTGATAACGTGAGGCGCTACCACACAGACCTCGGAATATCATTTCCTATTTTTTTTTTAAATAAAAAGCTCAGAAGCTCATATCAAAAGGGCTCATGGCTCTGTATGGCAAGTATTTCTTCCCCTTTTTAGGTCTTCCTTGAATCCAGCCCTGATCATGTTCTGATATCGTGTAGATGAAGTGTAAGAGAATAGAGAAAAATGCCATATTTTAAAATACAATTACTGCAGGATGTCAAAACTAGAAAGAATGGCAAGGAACATCAGAAGGGTCTTGACACAGCAAGGTAACTGGGCAACATTATGGCAAACGAAATGGACTGTAAAATCTCCAGGAGGCAGTGCAGAATGGAAGAAATAATTGACTGTAGTCACTCTGAGGAAATAATATATTGGAATCATCAAGGGAAGTGAAATGAAAGTGGCTGGTGAGTGCTGGTCCAAAAAGCAGTTGGAGAGTTGCTAAGTAGTAAATGGGAAGTGTTACTGGTTAATGCTGACACAATGATGTAAATAAATGATATGACTGACCTTTAGATGTGCACATATATGCAGTCTCTGCAAATAATGTAGCAGGAAACAGAAAAAAGTTCAAGAAGGCTGGAGGAAATGCAGAGGCATGGACAGGTTTCCAAAGAGACTGAAGACATCAAAATCACTGGTTCTAGACTAATTATAACAATGAGAGAAAAGAGAGAAGAGGCCTAGGAGAGCTCCAATTTATTTGTCCTCAAGCCTAAATACACCAAAAGCGAGAACTCAAAGAAGTTAAAACTAAGTTGAAAAACACCCCTAACTCATCACGCAGCTCATCTTGAGAAACCATCCACCTTGTGAGTATCTAAGAGTTTTCTTGCTGTGAGCCACATGGACCACATGCTAATGTCAGTGAGGAACCTGTTGTGCAGGGGTTTAGAGTTTTCACCTGTGTGACAACAACCATCTCAGTTCTGCATCCTTGCAGGCCAGGGCACAGCATTTGTCCTGCTGCAGTCCAGGGTGCAGCGCTGGACCTCTCCTGGAGGAGCCGTACTCAGGGCAGCTCTTTTGCCTGCAGGAACTCTGCACGCTGCCAGTTTGATGCACAAGCACATGGGACCACAAACCCTTTGGCTGCTAGAGCCTGAAGGAAAGTCAGACTATGAGTGCTGTGAGTTCTCTTTCAGTGGGGTACAGCCCCTGGTCTGAGTCCTGAATGTCCCAATGCCTCTGAGGTGGCTTAGGTGCAGGTGACACCACTGAAGTCACACTGTGAGGCAGCCAGCAATTCTTGGCGCTGAATGAATGCAGCAAAGCTGATTATCTCTCCAACACCTGCCAGCAGTATCACACGGGTAGTAAATTCTGTAGCTTGTTTTTTTGATGAGCAACCTAAGCCTGTGGCACAACCTGCCAGCAGAGACTTGCCAGTCTGTGACCTCCTCAGATCAGAGTGGTTGCAGGAGTGCAGTGAGGTGGAGACCCTCAGTTCTCTGGTGTTTGGTGAAGGTCCAGCACCAATTACCTTCTCTTAGCACTGAAATGAGTGCCTCATTCCCTCAGCCTATGTTTCAACATGGGCGACTGCATTAGAAAACAGAGAAGGGAAAGGAAAGGAAAGGCAAGGAAAGGCAAGGAAAGGCAAGGAAAGGCAAGGAAAGGCAAGGAAAGGCAAGGAAAGGCAAGGAAAGGCAAGGAAAGGCAAGGAAAGGCAAGGAAAGGCAAGGAAAGGCAAGGAAAGGCAAGGAAAGGCAAGGAAAGGCAAGGAAAGGCAAGGAAAGGCAAGGAAAGGCAAGGAAAGGCAAGGAAAGGAAAGGAAAGGGGAAAAAAGGGGAAAGGGAAAAGAGAAAAGAGAAAAGAGGAGCGGGAAGGGGAGATGAAGGAAGAAAAAAGCAGGAGAGGCGAGGCGAGGCGAGGTGAGGCGAGGCGAGGAGAGAAAGCTCATGTCCTGGTCTCCAATTTAAAAAATAGAAATAGACCAAGTGTCAGCACGGGACTTAGAAGAAGGAGCCTGTTTTCCCAAACTTCCAGCAATATCTAAGTCACATGCTATTTCCTACTAGAATTCGCCTGAAGACCACAAACTGCATTTTAAGGTATGATCCTGATCCTCTTTGTCATGAATATGCCCATGCCACCAAGCTGGATATTCTACTTTGTACTGGGCCCCAGTCTCCCAGTGGCACAGTTTTCTCAGCAAGGAAGGCAGAATAGTCTATGTTGGGTTCCACTTTCCCTTTTCCAGTTCAAGAGAGAATGGGATCCACCCTTTTTCCCCCAGGGAAGCCCCAGCAGACCTGGAGCATGGTCTGTTCCATTGAAGTTTGGGATGGGATAGCACTTGCAATGGGGCACAAGCTGGATGCTGCCTACTGTAATTGCACTCAATTTCTTCAAAGCAGCCAAACCCTCATCGGTGTGACCCAACCAGCACATGGAGAGCTGCACAGTGTGGGCAGGGCAGTGTATGCTCCACCACAGCAGCCACTGAGGGCACAGTCTCTGCTCCTGGGCACCCACCTGCAGCATGCAGGTGCTGCTGGAGCTCTCAGAGCTGTGTCATTGCACAGGGCACTACAGAGAGAAATACAGTGAGATGTCGGATGCTGAAACCCAGCTCCTGTCTGAGGACCAAGGCCAGGGAGAGGTACCACGCTGATGGGCAGCATGCAGAGGCCAGGTGTCACCCCAGACACATGTCCCAAGGCATGCACCACACTGGGGCAAGGTGATGCCGTGGAAGGAAGGGGGAGGACAAAATCTGTGCCACCTGTGGCTTAGCAGATCTGCCATGTGCAGTTCTCTAACCAGTTTTGCTATCTCCCTCTCTCCTGATAACTCACTTCCCTGCCTGCCTTCTCTGTCACAGATATTCAACCCCCTGGTGCAATTAACTTGTTGGTCTCCATTTCACAGGCTTCAGATGCATTTAAGCCTTAGAGTAGTTGCCTTAATATCAGTGAAAACATTTCCAAAAGTGAGAACTAGTCAAGTGAAGAAGAGTTTACCTATAATTTGCAGCAATTTCTCACGTTTCAACTCTGGACTGTGCAGCTTTTTGAGCCAAAAAGATTTAGATGCTTTATATGCAAGATTGTTGCATTCTCCTAAAGCAATGAATGATTCATTCCAGTCGTGACTGAAAAGCTTAGGACTTGCCTACAGTTGGAAATTTACCAAAATAGTTATTCTGGAAGAAGTCTTGGGGTAGCAGCTCTTCCTCTGGAATTAAAATGCCCACACAGTGTCTGGTAACACCGTTGTCATTCTGGAAGAGCTGTTCTGCTACATTTGCAAGTGTTGACCCTAGTGTCAGAGGCTGTCAAGCAGGTTATCCTTGCTGTGGGATTTAAGACGAGGAGGTAAGAAAGGGTTTGTTTTGATGTCTGAGATCTTTTCTGCAAGTGTGTTTCTGAGAGACCCATAAAACTAAATGGGTGGGAACAACATAGCAGATTATTAGCACCAAGGTTCTCCACCAAACTGGAGGCGTAGAAGTGCAGTAGAACTTATTTTATGACCTAATTTCTAGGTTAAGTTTTTCATCAGAGATTGCCTGGGACATAAGGACACATTGCTGTATTTTAGTAATATTTCTTCTTAGTTTCATGTTACAGTTCCTAGCAGAAAAAAAAGTTTTGGTTTGGCCCTTGCTACTTCTTAGGACACTCATTTCACCACATTCCCAGCCAAATTGATGCAGTGCATGGTCAGAGTACCAAAAGGCCAGTGTGCTGCTTCCCTGGGAATGTGAAATCTGGCAGATTTCAGATGTTTTATTTTTCCATAGTGCTACTGAGGGGCAGAGTCCAAACCTAGCCAGGCTTGGGTTCCCTGCAGGTGTAAGGTCCACTTGTGCTGATGTGAATCTTGAGGTCTGCTGCCCAGCTGCATCTTGTGCTACATGATACTGATCTTCAGGAGCACCAGATTGCTCATGCTGGCACTTCCATTGGGCTAGATGAGGGCCACACACATAAAATGTTGCTCCAGGAAAAAATCAGTGCAGCAACCCCGTACATGAGGGTACTGCCTCCAGTGCACTGCCTCCCAGCCATGTGCAAGGCTCCTGGTGTAACACATGCCAAAACAGGAGGGAAGTAGTTTTGACCAAATTTTTGTGTTTGAGGCCTGTGTGTGTAACAGTAATTTGTGGTTTTGTTAATGTCTGAAGATGCAGCTGCCAGGCAGCTTCTGCTGTTAAAAGACATCTTGCCCCTGGTATGGATCTTGCCCTGTGGAAGAAAAGCCTCCAGCATGACAAAGAAAGGAAGCCTCAGCATTCCTGATATTTCTATGTTAAAAATGAACAATAATTAATAAAACAAAATAAAGATTTTAGGTCCTCAAGACACATAAATAAAAGAAAAAAAGTCCCAGAAGGCACAATTCCTGCCTTTTGCAGCCCCTTGCATTGACTTCTAAAAGCCAGCTGCCAGCAGTGCCATGGCCAAACCAAGTCTCCAAGTGACCTCCCTTTCCATTTGGTGGACACACCAGAGCTGACACTGACTGGAGAAGGAATGAGAAAGAAATAAACCACTTTACTACCTGTGCCATAGCCTTTATTGTCTGTTTTTAAAAATATCTCCATGGCCTAAAATATGCCATAAAACATAACATAAACAAATATAAACAGCAATGCACAGGCAGGCTTTAAGACCACCCACAAACAGGTCATTTTCAGGCATTGTAAACTGGCTAGAACACATTAAATTCTATGCATATTGCTGGAGAAAGTGTAACTGGGAAGGGTGCCTAGAACATCTCACATGTTTCTGCCCCAAGACTAATGTATTCTGGGCAGAAAGTACCAAAGTAATGACTAAGGATTACATCCATGCTAGTAAGAACTGTTATCTGTGCTCCAGGGTACAGAGAAAGGAAATCTCTGTGAACAGAGAAGGGGGTGCTCTGACATTTTCTGCTCCAAAGGTGTCACATGAAGAGCAGGAAAAGGCTTCAAGCATAGACTCAAAGGATGATAGAATATGCTGAGTCAGAGGGGACCCATCCGGATCGGGAAGTCCAGCCCTTGCACAGGATAGCCCAAGAGTTGCACCAAGTTCCTAAGACCATTGTCCAAATGCCTCTTGAACTCTGTCAGGCTTGGTGCTGTGACCACTGCCCATTTCTCTGATATTTCAAGGTCTCTCTGCAGGGCCTCTCTGCCCTTGAGGAGATCGACAGCTCCTCCCAATTTAGTGCTGGCGGCAAACTTACTTAGTATTTCTTCGAGTCTTGTATCCAAGCTGTTAATGAAGATGTTGAAGAGAGCTGGGCCAAGGATGGAGCCCTGCAGAACCCCACTGGTGGCTGGTTGCCAGTCTGATGTCACCCCATTCACCATAACCCTCCGTGCCTGACCTGTGAGCCACTTGCTCACCCTCACGTAATGCCACTATCCAGCTGTGTGCTGAACATTTTGTCCAGAAGGATACTGTGAGAGGTGGTATCAAGAGCTTTGCTGAAATCCAAAAAGATTACATCAACTGGCTTTCCTAGATCAGCTAGGTGGGCTATCTTGTCATAGAAGGGATTGAGGGAATTAGTACAAGCAGTACTTTCCCTTCATGAAGTTCTGCTGGCTGTGGCTAATGACTGCATTGTCCTCCAGGTGTTTTTCTATACCTCCCAGAAAAGTCTTTTCCACGATTTTACCAGGTACTGAAGTGAGATTGATAGGCCTGTAGTTTCCAGGGTCCTCCTTCTTGCCCTTCTTGAAAATTGGGATAATATTAGTCAGCTTTCAGTCAGCTGGGATCTCTCCAGATTCCCAAGCCTGCTCAAAAATCATCAAGAGAGGCTTTGCGACAGCATCAGCTAGTCCTTCGAGGATTCTTGGATGAGTCCCATCAGGCCCCATAGACTTGTAGCCATCCAGTTGGAGCAGCAGATCCTTCACATTTTCAGGATCAGCTGGGACTTGATCATTCTCTCAGTCATGGTCCTCCATCTCAGGGACCTGAGACCCCTTGGTCTGTCATCAGTGTTGAGGACAGAGGCAAAGAATGTGTTAAACACCTCTGCCTTGTCCCTGTCCCTGTTTGTGAGGTGACCTTCTTGTAATGGGCTGATGTTATTTTTACACTGCCTATTAATATATTTGAAAAAACTCTTTTTATTGTCCCCCACAGTTCTGGCTATCTTCAACTTCAGTGGAGCTTTGGCCACAAAAATTTTCTCTCTGCAGTGGCAAGCAGCATCTTTGCATTCTTCCCATGTCACCTGACCTTGCTTCCATTGGGCATACACCTTTCCTTTTTGCCTTATTTCCAAAAGAAGATTCCTGTTCAGCCAAGCTGGCCTTCTGCCTTTCCTGCTTGACTTTTGACATTTAGGATTTGCTGCTCCTGTGCCCTTAGGAGGTGATGTTTAAAAAGTGACCAGACCCCAGCATCACCAAAAACATTTTCCTAGGAATCTTCGCTCACTAGCTCCCTGAGAAGCCTGAAGTCTGCTCTCCTCATATCCAGAGTTGAGGTTTTGCTGACCCTTCTCCTCCTGCTGACAGAGATTTTAAACTTGATCTCTTTGTGGTCACTGTGGCCAACACAGCCACCAACCACACCACAACTTTGCATATAATATCCATTCTGTTCCTAAGCAGTAAATCAAGGAGAGCATCTTTTCAAGTCAGCTCCCTTAGGACCTGTTCCATAAAGTTGTCATCCAGGTTTTTTTAGGAATCTTCTGGCTCGGGTGGTAGCAGCTGTATGATGCTCCCAGCTGCAAGTTGAAATCTTCTATAAGGACAAGGGCAGTTGGTTTGGAAGTGTCCCTTAGTTCCTCAAAGAATAATTCACTGGTGTCATCATCCTGGCTAGGAGGTCTATTGTCAGTTCCCATGATGACATCCACATTACTTCTTTGTCCCTTGATTCTCACCCAGAGGTTCTCAGCTGTGCCATTGTCAGCTGTGAGCTCCATACCCCTTCTATTACACACAATGCCACTGCTCTGCCTCTCCTCCCCTGCCCATCCCTCCTGAAGAGCCTGTAACTGTCCAACAGCGCATTCCAGACACAGGACTCATCCCACCAGGTTTCCTTTATACCAGTGATGTCAGATCTCAGGGACTGGGCCAAAGCCTCAAGCTCTTCTTGTTTGCTCCTCATGCTGGGTGCATTAGCAGGAAAACACTTCAAGTGTGGTACATTGTAGCCAACAGCTGGTGAAGCTGATTGAGGCATCCTCTTAGCGCTCCTTTCTTTTAGTTTTGTGGGTGGTACACCATCCCACTGCTCATCCCACTGGCAAGCCTGGTTTTCTCCCTTTCCCCATTCCAAGCTAGTTTAAAGCTCCATCAATGAGCCCTGTTAGCTCCTGTGCTAGAACTCTTTTAACACTCTGAGGGAGGTGTAAGCTTGTGGCTCCAGACTTCATGGGGAGAATTCTCTGAGGCAGAGAGTGGGGATGGGGGTCGCATCAGGTCCATCTTCCTCTGGGCAGCCACAGCAGCAGCAACAGCAGTACTATTGCAGTACATGCAAAGTTTGCACAAAGCATGTCGTGATATTCAATGCAATGGCAGCAGGAGGATTCTGTACCTGCAACCCAGAAGCTCAAGTGAAACCAAAATTCTGCCTTTCCCAGAGCCTTCTGGCAACGCTGCATACCCAGGTGCTGAGCACGGTCTGCTGCTTCATAGCTGCTCAAAGTAGCCCTGACGTTCAACAGCATTTTCTGCAAAATGTAATTACGTTCCGTCCCCTCTGTCCCATGAGGGCTTGCAGCATAGATATAGCATTTCAAATACAGAGCTGAGCCTGGTCTGCAAACAGAGGGCCTAATGCAGTTCTGGAGTACTCAGGGAAAACTGTCTCCATTTTAATGAGACATCACAGTTAGACTCGTTTGTGGGATTCCTTAACAGCCAGACTGCAGAGACCACTTTTAGTCCTGCTCTGTTGTAGGGTCCCAGGAGTTTCTGTTGCATGTCGTGAGGAAAACATGCCTTTCCAGTAGATGAAGGCTGGAAGGGTCTTATTTTCAAGATATATTTCAGCTGATTGGACTTGTCTGTAAGTCAGATACAAGCATGATGAGAGAGGAATTTGTAAGAGAAAACGAGATGCGA
This sequence comes from Platysteira castanea, assembly GCA_013397175.1. Classification (NCBI taxonomy): domain Eukaryota; kingdom Metazoa; phylum Chordata; class Aves; order Passeriformes; genus Platysteira; species Platysteira castanea. The sequence continues at coordinate 60,539 of VYXC01006967.1, forward strand.
TTCACCTGTAGATTGTAAAAATGGAGATTTAACTATTATGCAAGTGTTCATTCCAGGAGCTGAGTATTGGAGCTAGTATTTTCTTAATCACCACTATTCTCCATGTACTCTCCTTCAGAGCATTGCATTCCCTGGAAAACTGATGCTGGCTCATGAATAGGCATTTACTTGTTACCTCCTTGTCCTCCTGCCTGGAGGAAGGAAAAGGAGGAAGGTGCCTCAGGATGTCTTTTCACTTCTGGAAAACGGTAGCTTGCAAATGCAAATTATGATTTTTTTGTTTGTTTTTATCTTTCAGGAGACTCCAGGTAGAAAATACTTTCAAAAGCAACCCAGTACAGGGTTGCCTGCAGAGGTTAGGAGTGAGACATATACAGGCTGATGCAAGGGTTTTTTAGCAACAGTCAGGGATTCATCAGGTCTCAGGAGAAGATCATGTGGTCTGAAGGACATCCCTGGCACTACGTTGAGAGAGACCAACCACGGCTTACCAGAAGAATGGGATGGTGAATTAAAAGGTGATGAAGATGCTCTGAATGTTAGACCATGACATCAGCATCAAAAGACTGGTCAGCCAACACACTGAGAGGGCGTAGGGTAACCATTAATGGAGGGGAATGGCCAGATCCTGGAGCCTGCATGTGGGCTCCATGTCGTGCTTTCTGGCCCACGGAGGTACAGCACTGGGGGCTTACCCCACTTTCAAGGGGCAGGCTGGGGGAGAGGAACATCGCTGCTCCTTGCCAGGAGCAAGGCTAAATGGCCACTGACTGTTTCCAACCTGTTGCAAAGCACTTTGCCCTGGGAGTTATTATTTACCTCCAATGCATGCTTTTATTTGCATTGTCTGCAGAGCTAGCTAGTTCTAGCTAGCTAGAATATTTTCTTTTCATTTGCAGCTGATATACCTGGAGGTTTGACTCCAACTTGCTTTGGCAATCCAATAACAAAATATTAAACCTTTTATGTTTGTTATGTTAACAAGCTGTGGTGTTTGTTTTAGTTTAAGGCTTACATTTTCTATAGTTCAGCATGAAGCTTGTTGCACTTTATGAAAAATTTTTAAAAAGCCGATGGCTCTCAGTGCTCTGTTTATGTATTTCTCTTTCAATCCTTTATTAAAGTGCTATTAGAAAATAGGAAGTTGCATAAAACAACTTGGATCTCTTTATTGTAAATGTGCTGAATGGGATTGCCAACTCAATGAACATTTAAAATACATTTATTAGCCTGTTTACCTTTCTGAAATTTATGTGTTTTTTATATGCAAGCTTAATTTAATTTCCATATTAAAACTGTTATCTCTAAATAAAAAGGGCATAAACTCTCCTTTTAAGAGGGAGAGAATAACAGATTGAATTGTATGAAATGGTAGCAGATGTTATTTTTCTCAAATAAATTAATTTAAATAAATTGCAGAGAAACCTGCAGAAAAAATTGGGGAACTGAACCTATGCTTCTTCTAGAAAAATATTTGTGGCACTTATGTTCTGGAAACATGGTCTATTATAAAATAATTGAAAACTCCAGTTTCTGTAGTAAGGGGCCCATTTTTAAATACAATAGATTTACTGCTGATGCACCCAACAGCCAGTTGAGAGCAAAGTTACTTTCCCAACCTGCAGAGAGTCCTGACTGAATCTCAGAGGCCATTTGCTGTCAGATGACTTTCAAGAATTTTTAAATCTATCTTTGACACTGCAAGGGAAAAAATATGACTTCCCCAAGCACTCAGCCATAGTTTTATCAGCAGGTTGAAGACTACACTTCCATAGGAGAACTTTTGTCCTGAACAACTAATATATCTTCCAGTGGCATCGTCACAGATACATCCTGTGGTGGTTTTACCAAGATCTCACCTCTGCTCAGGTGAATATTCAGCAGGCTTCAATATTTCTATGCTTGTCTGGTCTCAAACTGCAATGATTGCTTTTTTTTAATGTCTGAAATGTGTTTTCATAATGTTGCATGCAGCCTGGAAGAGTGGCTGCTCTTTGTACAGTCAGGTCTTCCCTCTCCTGTCCCAAGGCTGCCAAGAATCTCAAATAAAACTGCACCCCTAGTGCTACAAGAAATAAAGAAAAGAACAACATGGTCTGCAGGTCATATAAGAGTGGAGCAAGGACAGCAAGTCAAAACAATGAAGGTATATGTTGATTTTTTTTCTTTTCTACCGTTGCTCCTATAATTGAACCTGACATCCAACCTGACAAGAAGGAAAAAGCAGAAGAGTTATGTGGTTGAGAAGAAGCAGATGGAGGAGTTCTCCATTCACAAGAGATCTAGTAACCCACCTATACAGCAAAAAGAAAAAAGATCCTATCATTCTGGTCCCTGCCAGTCGGCTGTGTCTGGTCTGTGTGTGGCCCTTGCTGCCTGGCCCATCTCTGTTTATGCACTTTAAAAGTCTCATCACCCTAAGCAGAAGCAGAGTGCACTCCAGGAACATCCTCTCTGTTACTGCTAAACCGGACTGATGAGAAATTCAGCCCTTCTCACCTAAGATCTCTATCCTCTTATCATTACAGGCAGATCCAGTCCATAAGCTCAGCTGTGTCAGCTTAGCAGTTCCTTCTCAACATCAGCACTTTTCAGGGAAATAGCAACTGTGGATTTCCTGGTGCTTAGCACAGAAGAGAATACTCTGGTCTCTCACTGAGGTTCCTCAGAGGAATCTCAAGATAACCTCCATGGTCACCAGCAATGGGCTTTCCTGTAGGGACTGAGGGAGGATTTCTCATTACTACCTCTGAGATTTGTAAATCATCAAGAGCTCACTACAGCTCACTATAAAGCTGCCAAAATCAAACATCCAGTAAATTCAGCTCCCAGTCTTGTCTCAGCTGCACAGGAATAGAGGACTACGAGGAGCATCACTTAGGTCCCATTAAGGGCACAGCTGGCAGGAAATATCTTGTCTACTCTAATAGTCTGAAAGTGCAATGGATCAGCTTGGGACACTTCAGGCCTCTGGAGCATGTAAAGCCCTGGATTACTCTGTTTATTGTATAGTAGCAGCAGTTCCATACAAAGAGGGAAAGAAGTTAGGGATGAAGTTTCTTTTTCAGAAAGGTGATTTACTTAACTCGGTCCAGAAATATGTGGGGTAGCATGAAGTTGTGAATCGCCATTTATTTTTCCAACATATTTTGAACACAGAGCATCAGAACAGCTTTGCAGTTAGGCAGAAGTTTAAAAGCATTTTATTATATGTGATAATAAAGATATATCTTTAGCATATTATGTCATAGTGTAAGATATTCTTTACCATTTTCATGAGCTGCTGAGACCAGGGGTGGTGCTCCCTGCCTCCTCCCTCTGGACTATTTTCTGTTAATGGGCTCATCAAGGTAAGTGGCTCCTGATTATCTCCTGTCAATGGCCCATCAAGGCCTTGCCCTATGACTCACCATCCCATTGTGAGATGCTNACCTGTCTTTTAAACCGGGACATCTTGTCATGTATTCAGAGGAGATAGCATCAACCTTGACTTTCCTTCCAGCAGCACCTCCTTCCCTGATGGTACATTCTCTTTGTTCATATTTTAAAACTGAAGTGCTTAGCCGCAGAGGCCAGTAGAAGCAGCCTCAATCATAAGAAGAAAGCAAATAAACAGGCTCAAGGATTTGGATATAAAGAGGCCAAAAGGAAAAAAAATCTTTTAGTATACTTGAAAATAGGTTTACTGCTTTCTTCTCCTTGAAACTGGATTATCACATTTCAGATGCAACATTTTCAGACCCATTTCTCATGGTATTTTTCAGTCTTCTGCCAGGAAATATACCTCAACTTCAAGGTAAAGTCTTGAAGGCAATACGTAATTTATCTCGTTCTCTGGTTCCTGAAGCTCGGGTTTGTTAAAGGGGAGGAAAAACAGTATCCCCAACTAAATGTGGAAGCCCAGTATCTGATTTTCATAAGCTCATCTGTCCCTCAAAAGATCAGCTCAAAAGACCTCCTCTGGTAAAGTCTAGCTTTAAAAATGTGAGTGGTCCCAATGAGTCCAGCAGAAGTCCCACAGGTTTCAGCAGCAGCTTCTGTGAGTTTTGGGATTAAGGCCTTCAAATGCTTACTGTGTTACAGACTTCAATGCCACGACATGCTCCTGAAAGTTATGAATTGCACTGTTTTCAAGCAGAGACATGAGGAATAAGTAACTGGCCAGACCTGTCATGGAGGAACACAGTGGTCTCAAAGTCAGTGGTGCTGTACAGACTCGTCAGACTTTCCCAGGTGCGCGTTGTTCTGCACATGCACAACAATGAATTGGCTCTTAGCTCTAAAAAAATGCAGTGT
>VYXC01006975.1:0-21744 GCA_013397175.1 Platysteira castanea
TTACATTGTAACCCAAGACAAAAGTGAAGGTAGAAAAGCTGCCAGATAAGCTGTGTTGTCCTCCCTTTAGTTTACTGTAAATGCAATGTCATTATAGTTTTCCTGTTACCTCAGTAATATGTTGCCTTTCTATTCCTTGCAGAAGCTGGGTATTTGACTTGGAGCATGGAAAAGAAAAAGGAAAAAAGGTGCCTTTACAAGTTTTATTTTTGTATGGGCAGGCCAAACTGCTGTAACAGTAGATGAGCTATCCAACTGTTCACTTGGTGTTTGCCCATTGCAAAGTGAGACTCTAAATTGCACTTCTCTCCTGACTTCCTCTGGAAGGTGATATCTATCTGGAAGATTTGGCTTTGAACATCAAGAGGGGTTATAAAGTTTACATTAAGTAAAGTGCTGACTTGCTGTTCAAATTGGCTTGATGGTAAGACTTGCTTCATTTTCAGCTTGAGTTTTTGCTTCAGGGATGCTAATTATTTTTTGAATAATTTCTAAGAGCATCTAATATTGATACAGGTGGCTATTTAAACTTTGTTCATCCTTTAACTACCACTGCATTTTAGCCTGGGGTCCTGAAAAGTAATGGGTAAAGGTTAGCATGGGCTACTCAAAGATGTATAGGGAGAATTCAGGCTCCTTGTGTCACAACTCATTTGGTAAAAGTAGTGGAAGTGTTGCTCCAGTAGTCATCCCGAGAGTCTAACAACAAATTTTCAGTTAGCTTGTTAGCATTGCCAAAGCCTGTGATCCACAGCACAACCACAGAACTGCAAAGTCAGTGCATCATTTGATAAAGGACATACCTATTCATAAAACCTCCTGGCACAGACAGTAGTGACATTTAGAGTCAGGAAATTAAGGCGTGCAAATGAAGAACAAGTGAGCTGCTCCAAGTCATAATTAGGGCAAGCTTCTTGGCCTCGGAGCAGCTTAACAGGGTATCCTGTTTAGGAACAGCTTCACAACCACAGTATCCTTTCCCTTTCTTTCACACTTCAGAACACAGAAGAGACTCTCTCCTGTCATTAGGTATAGCATGTGTCACTAGGATTGTATATTTCCCTCTAACACTGGTTCTTGCTACACATATAACTGCAAATTCAGTACTGTGGTAGCTGTGTTCATGGATGAGGTAGAAAATCCTAATTTCCTACCTTTTTACTCTGTATAAAGTCCTGTATCAGGTAGACTTAGATTACATATTAGGAAGAAATTCTTCACCTTTGGTGCAGGTGGTAAGATGCTGGAACGTATTGCTCAAAGAATTTATGAAGATTCCATTCCTGGAAGTGTTCAGGTCCAGGATGGATGGGGCTCTTAGCAACCTGGTCTAGGGGAAGGTGTCCCTTCCCATTACAAGGGAGTTGGGTCTAGATGACTGTGTCTGAGATGACACAATAAAGACGCTTTCAGACCTGCCAGGTTCAGCAGAAAGGAAGGAATGAATTGTTTATTATTTACAATCTCATATTCATATACACGTCCCAACTCCACAAGGGATTGGAGAGCATGTCACTTCCTTCTCAATCCCACTGGAGAAGAAAGGTGCTCATCAGAGTTCTCTTATCACAAAGGGAATGAAAAACAGAAAATACCGTTAAGTAAACATTGGCTATTATTTACATGAATCTGTGTGAAAGAATCTGACTCCAAGGTTAAAAACAGAAGGCTTTAGCAAAAACCAGGGCAACAGATGACCTTTAAGGTCCTGTCCAACTCAAATCAGTCTATGATTCTATTTTTCAAGAGTTTATATTCTGCCCTGCCAGCTGAGTAGACTTTCTGATCTGACCTTTCTGATCTCTTACTGGTCCAACCCTGTGCTAAGGACTACTTTTTCTTTGGTTTGAAGGAAAAAGGGTAGAAGAGGGGAATGCAGGTAACTGTGGTCAATTAAACTTTTGATTTGTGGCAGAGTGACAGCAAATCTCTTTCTGCACTTTCTCTACATTTGAGGGAGCATCATTCTATGTTTGAAACAGGACAGACACAGATTAGAAGTTTTTAGAAACAGAAGCCCTTGCTTTATAAATTATCACCCCTATAGCAATCTCCTGTGCTTAAATAGTACAACTTGTAGCCAGTGTGAGATTTATAACATCCTCTAGGCCAAATAGTGACCCGTGAAGGATGCTCTGTCTTGCTTTAATTTGGTATCCAACCAAGCGGTGTCTGCACTGTTACAGAGAAACCTGAAACACAGTCTTTATATGCACACTTGAACGTGTGAGCACAAGCTGAGCTAATTGCTAATGCGAAGCATCACTTAAGACTGAAATATCTGTGTCTGAATGATGATACATGGGTGGCTGAAAGATTGTCAGAACCCTAGTCAAAAGTCTTTTGCCTTGGGGGCTGCCAATAACCTCTCTGCAGTATTACTCATTCTGGCAGGTAGTATTCCAGAAGCTCAAAAATACAGGAGGCCATGAAAAATCAGGAGGTGAAGAAACACCTTTTTTATCCAAAGAAAGTGGTATCAGGACTGCCATTGTTCTGGCAAGCTTTGAACAGGCTTTCAGAACAAGAGGGCTAGAGTCTAAGCTGCTAAAAATCAGAAAGGATATTCTTTCCACCATGGCATGATGAAAAGCAATGTTTCTTTATGTAGAGGGAGGTCTCTGCAGTCTCAGAAGTAAAATGTGGCTTAACACTGCAGACAGGGTTTAGGAGGGAAAAAAAAATCCACAAAAAAAAAAGAAGTCAACTCACAGGTTTTTTACATATGCCCTTCAAGAACATGTGTTATCATACCATGCTTTTATGCTATAACTTAATATACACAAGAGAATTTTTGGGACTGTTGAGCATGCAGATTTTCCTAGGGGATGAGTGCAAGGTTATTTAGCACAGGTGTTTCTGTAATTGTACAACACTCCCTATTCATATGCCCACAAGCTTTTGTTCCCTTGTGAATGCTTCTGTTGTCTAGTATTAGAGCACTAGGTTCTAATAAAAGCTCAAATAATATTGCTTTACAGTGACCTCTTCTGTGAGTCATCTTTCATTTCATGAATGCATGCAACTCAGGGAATAGGCACTTCTGCAGTACATATTATTTATTTAAACAAGTGTGTGTGCACGGTTTCCCCCCAGATTTTGTTTTAGACATTAACATGGTTCACATTCCAGGTTGTTTGTACTGTGCAGAACATGACCAAAAAAAAAAAAAAAAAAANGAATGATGATACATGGGTGGCTGAAAGATTGTCAGAACCCTAGTCAAAAGTCTTTTGCCTTGGGGGCTGCCAATAACCTCTCTGCAGTATTACTCATTCTGGCAGGTAGTATTCCAGAAGCTCAAAAATACAGGAGGCCATGAAAAATCAGGAGGTGAAGAAACACCTTTTTTATCCAAAGAAAGTGGTATCAGGACTGCCATTGTTCTGGCAAGCTTTGAACAGGCTTTCAGAACAAGAGGGCTAGAGTCTAAGCTGCTAAAAATCAGAAAGGATATTCTTTCCACCATGGCATGATGAAAAGCAATGTTTCTTTATGTAGAGGGAGATCTCTGCAGTCTCAGAAGTAAAATGTGGCTTAACACTGCAGACAGGGTTTAGGAGGGAAAAAAAAATCCACAAAAAAAAAAGAAGTCAACTCACAGGTTTTTTACATATGCCCTTCAAGAACATGTGTTATCATACCATGCTTTTATGCTATAACTTAATATACACAAGAGAATTTTTGGGACTGTTGAGCATGCAGATTTTCCTAGGGGATGAGTGCAAGGTTATTTAGCACAGGTGTTTCTNAGAGAATCCCGTAAATTCTTATTATTACTGAAATGGTCAGGTTGCTCCCTATGTTTGGCTATCACAACCTACATCTGCCATGTCCCCACTGAAATGCATAACATTGTGCTCACAGTACTTCAGGAAGCTGTGATTATACTGTTGCCATGCAGATTCCACTCCAGAGGAGCTGCATGCCCTGCTCACCGCATTCAGCACGCACATCTGCCACGTCTGCAGATCTGAAACTCGTATGTGTAAACGAGTCAGCAGGGGATAGTCGGTCTGATTCCTGACACCCCTCTGAAACTCTAATATACCTTTCTACATTTTCGCTCATACATCTGCTAACTCGCTTGACAACTCTAGCCCAGAGACTGTAGCAAAAGAGAAACAGAAATTACTGGTTTATATTTGGCTTTTACTTTATTTTACAAAACCATGTTTGTGGAGAACATTGTTTTCGGGGCTGTGATTTAAAAAGACAATATGATTTTTCCTCTTTAACTTATGCCAAGCACATGGAAATTTGTGAAGCATCAACAGGATCTGGCTGTGAGGAACATCTCTGATAATCATCCCAAGGAGCTGGAGCTACAGTTACTGAGATGCCTTGTGTTCTGGTATTTGCTGCTGCTTGGTACCTGTTTTTATAAAATGGTACCATCTATTATTCATTTCAGATTTAAAAATACAGAAATGCAGTAAAGAACTGCCTTTATTGCTCTTCCATTCTTTTGTATTTTTCCTATGTAACTTGGATTCAGTTGCCTGAGTAAACACCAGGTTCTCTAAAGAAAGATTAGTTCTTCCCTGCTCTGCTACAGAAGGTTCCCCCTGATTTTGGATTCAAGCAGCCCTACTTAATTACTAATTAGTGTTCTTTCCATTTCTTCCCATGTCTGTTGTGTCTGATAGTGAAAATTTCTTAGCAAGTTGACTTAGCACCTTTGCTAATTACTCAGCAGTGCTGTGCTTTGATTTGTATTTTTTTTCAGGCTTTTGAAACACATTAAAGTAACCCTTTCAGATGCACTGCTTCTATTATTGATAATTTTTCTGATTGCAAGAAAAAGGAGTTTGTGGCCTTTTTCTGGGGTATAAAATGAAGTATATTTTTTTTAATGTGCTCTGAAGAGTAGTGAGATACCAACTGAGGTTGCATTCTGTAAAGGCAAAGTCAAAGGTGCAAAACACACAAAATGGCAGAGACTGACTGTGGAGGACAAAAAACAGTTCAGACTGTGACTTGAGAAACCAGAACTGAGGGTGATCTTCCTTTAAGAAAGATTTTTGCAGTTTGACTCCCTAGATGTGCTGGGAAGTTTCCTAATCCAACTGCAGTTATATGGCAGTAGCATTTAAAAAACATATTGTCTGTGTCTCAGTTCCCCAAGGCTCTCCAGTTGTATGGCTGAGATCTTGCATGTAAAGAGATAAGTCAGGTTTAATGCAGACTGGTTTGCTAGTCATGACATTTCCTATTACCCATCTGACTGCAAACACTACTGGGGAAAAAACACAATAACTGTGTTAGTAAATATTGGAATGAACAAAAATCTGAAAGCAAACTTAAGAATCTAGATCTGAAAGAGTACAGAAAGGGAATGGGGAGGAACAGGACAGAACAATAAAAATTGTCCATTTCAAAACCCTGCTCTCGCTGTGACTACATTATGTCATATGCATATGCCTTTCAAGATGCTAGATGCTGCACTTCTGGGAACCACAAACTTCCAGCTGCTGCCAGAACTGTGAGTCCTCACTTGTATTCTACACCTTTTCTGTTGTTGGGGTTTTTTGGGTTAGCAAGAAGAGCTCAGAGGAGCAGGAAATCTGTAACTGTGAATATTGACAATAGAGGAGCAACAATAGAAGAAAAATCTTACACAATTTTCATTAGTAAAGCAAATCCTGTTCTCCAGATCTTTTCATCCTTACAAGAAGCAGTCACGGCTAAAGCACTTCACTCGTCAGTCTTGAAGCCCTTGCTGGCTTCCCAGTCCTATCTTTCCAGAGGAAGAGGACAAAAGAGGAGAGAACAGCAGGGGCAGACGGCCCCTTTCAGGGGCAGCCTGCTGGCTGCCCTCCCTGCAGGAAAAGCAGGAGTCAGGCAGACACTGAGCAGAGGAAAGCCCCCACAGGGTACAGCGGGGAGGGATCACAGCTCTGCTCAGAGACCCCTGCCCTTCAGGGGTGGTGAGTGGCCAGCAGGGAGGGAGGCTGAGTGCTGTGCAGCAGCAGCCTCCAAGCTGGATCCTTCTGCACCAAGCTCTGACCAGGCTTTGCAGCACACGGGGATAGACTCCCAATTTCTGATGGCAGATTTTTGTTATAGCTTTGGGTGAGTGATAGAGGCTTCCTCTGTGCAAAACACTGCAGAAAAGGAATTACAAAAGACCATATCACTGCACAGGGCTGAATCAGGGAGGAAGGCAGGAAAGTGTGCTTATAATGATATGAAATTTAGTGAAGCAGTTTGAAAGATGAGGAAAGATGGGTGAAAAATGGGGAAGCTGGAAGTTGTTGTTGGAACTCAAAGAAAAGAAATCTCTGTTCAGAAACAAAATGATAGTCTGGAAAATGGAAAAAGTTTTAACAGAAGGTTCTGTAATGTCAGAAAAAGTTACATTTGAAACCAATTCTTCTGAACTGGTAAGAACTCTTTGAATTTGCAGAGCTGTCACCTTCAAAAGGGCTCAATGCACTGCAATTAAATGACCTGAAGAATAGAGTAGTACTTAAAGTCAATTGCATTTCTGAAGAGCAATGCTGAAATGAGAAGCCCAGACGCTGTCAGCAAGTATAGAATAAAATGAATGAGACCTGAAGAAGCTGTATGACAAGAAGATGAATTTGTGAAAGTAACTGAAACAGAAAGCCTCATCTGAAAAGGACTGTGTAAGAAAATACTCTGCCTCCTAATCAGAAAAAGAGTCTTTGATATGGTTATTAAAATCAAAGAGCTCTTCTGTTAAGAATGCCTTTATCAAAATATTCATCAGAAAAAGTGTCCTATAATGTTTAAGCTCTGGGCAAGTGCTGAAATGGTAAGTATAAAAGTACTTCAAGGGAACAAACTTGAGTGCTCCTAAATGCAGGACGACAGCCAGGCATGCTTTTCATGCGCAGTGTGAAGCTCTCCTGCAGCCTGTAGGACTGTCTTTGATGGCCTCCAAGCACAGTCAGTATAGACAGATACCATGTATGGCTGCCTACCCTGACTGAGTATTTGAATATGAGCACTCTCAACACACAGGCAGTTTCCTCATACTTTGCTTTCTTCTTTAGCCTATAGTTAGGACACTGTGATCCCACAGAGTTTTACAGATCAGGCACTCAAAGCAAATCAGTTTCAAAAATGCACAGTGGTTCCAAAAGATCCGATCAGGTAATTTATCTGTTGCTGTGACTATCCAGTGGTGTCCCTTTTGTAAACTGCTATTTCACTAGAATCACTTCAGATCCATGCGTTTCAGGTGCATGCAGGGTGGGCTGGCTCACCTCTCCTACCTTATTGCTACTCTTTCTCTCTTCTCATTTTTTTTCTTTTTCTTTTTTGCTCTTTTATTTCTTCTCTTTCTGGGGATGGACAGAGAAGGGATTACAGTTTATTAGGCCAGAAACTAAGTTGGCAGGAGAAGTCTCAAGCTGAGACAGTGCAGGGGAGTAAACTTTGCTAATCAGTCAGTGTATTGTTTGGTTGTGATGAGTGTGATCATGAACAGACATTTGGGTATTTCTAGCTGGATGCTGTCTGTGTGCCTGAGAGTTAACAGGGAGAGTCCTCTCTGCTTGGAGAAGACATTTTGGCTTTGTATGTTTATGCAAACTGATATGAACAGTGCGAGAAAAATGAGAGGTGTTCTTTTGGATCTGTAGCCTCCTAAATGGTTCATGATATCCCTATGTTTAACAGTAGTAGGGTTATTTTTCCCCCCTTCTCTACAATAGATTTCATACACATTTTTTCACAGTTATCATGCCACATGCAAGTTCTTTATTCTTCCCCAAACATCAGCCATTTATTTCCAGTTACTTGGACAATAAACAGAATTATACTTCTGGGAAAGCATAATTCTGAAACCAAGGCAGTTTGACCTTGGGACTGTTTGGACAGTATCTTCTGATCTCAGTGAACTGGCACAGAGTTGTTTTTTTAGTAGTCTGTATCAGTCAGGTTTATGAGAAATAGGTCTGCTACCACTCCCTCAACTTATAGTTCAGGAAAGAGATGTTCAAGAGGCAGTGCTACTTTCAAGTCTGTCTCATGTAGTTTCTCCTGTTTGGCACAGACAAGTTCAGACATGCACTTAGAAAAATGTTAATGTGAGCAAAAACTGGGAGAATGGATTCCTAAACCTTAGCATTTCCCAAAACCACAAAATATCTGTTTTGGGGTTTTGGGATTTTTGCTGTATTTGATCATGAAGTTTAGACTTGAAGAAGGGATGTGGAGTGATACCACCCCAAGGTCAAGCAGTGTAACACCACATTTTATGTGTTTTTGTTGTTAAATTTTTTAACAGTCAGGCACTGTGATTCCACAAATGTTGTATCTGTTATAAATGAGCTGTCTCCCCCGTCTTCCAGCATCAGTCTCAACACCTTCAGTAACATCAGCTTCCACACCTGCCTCAGTAAGGCACCACCTCTCTAACTGCCTGTCTCATCCCTTGCGTCTCCTTTCTGACATTATTAGCCTTATTATATCTCTGACTTCTAAAGGTGGCCACCTGAGGCTTGTTCTCCTTTCAGATAGTATAAAAGCACTTGGAACAGAACCTCTAGGTGCCAGACATCAGGTAAATTCATGTAATTGGTTCATTGTAGTGGTTAAATAAAAGTGTCTGTGCATGGTAGAAAGCTTTTATGGTTGTTTCTGAGTAGAATGGAAGCTTGAGTAGACTGCAAGCCAAGAAGAACATTTTACGGGATACTTCCACCCTACTTCCACATTTTCAGTATTTCTACATGCCAGTGGTTCCCAGACCATCTGAAAAGTCAAGGGCAATTTCACACATGCAGGTATGCAATAGTGAGATTTTATGTACCTGTGCAGGTACGCTGAGTCTAACTCTCGAATGAAAATCAAAACATTCTTGAGGTGCAGGCAGCAGGTCTGTTACATTATGCTGAAGAAGCAATCCTATGGTCCTGACAGGGATGTAAGGGCCTCACCCTGCCAGAATTAATTTGGATTTGTAATTTACACCTCCTTTCCTGCTTTTATCTTTCTTTTTCTTTTTTGCATGACTAAGATGAACACATGGAAGGTATCAAAGAGAACTGACTTTGCCTAACTTATTACTTATTGTCTTAGAGCAAATTTTCTTAGAGAAATGATGCTTTCTCAGTGTAACCATGAAAAAAACCTTTTTTACTTTAGCACTCCATTATTTTTCCTTCATAGTGCTGCTGTTGACATCTGCAGGGCAAAAACAGGAGTAACCAAAGAACTGTAAGTCATTGTCTCTCCACAGGTCCTTTTTACATTGTCCTTGTCAGGAAATCTCTAATCTCTCTCTAAAGAATAGCCCTAAGATGTCCTTGGCCTTTGTAGCTGTTGCTTCTTGATAATAGTTTGCCTACTTTTTTGAAAATTCATTTCATATAGTCTTATTTCATATAAAATTCCCAGTTGATTTAATTGTAACTTATATATTTCCATATTTACTTTTTTTTTAAGATCATATCCAGAAATTTTGTGGGTTTGTCACAAGTCAGGTACTCAGATTTCTCAATTTTTTCTAAGGACTTTCCCCTAGTCAATTCCAGGCCAATTCTAGGACATTGTAATCCAAGCCCTACACCAGAGCACGATATCTACTTCATATCTAACTTGTTATCCGTGTCATCTTGTGTTCACTCTATTCTAAAACACCATATCACAACATTCCTGAGAAGCTAAACTGAACTCTGAATATACCCTTGTTTGAGTAGGAGGCTGTGCTAAAGGTCTCCACAGGTCCCTTCCAACCTGTGTTTGTCATATTACAGGCAGTCAGAGAAAACAGCCTCTAACTGGACAGAACAAGTGTCTAAAGTATAAACCAACTTTTGAATAAGTCAAACGTATTCACGTATTGCTTTCAGAGTCACTTTGGGTGGGAAAAGTGGGGAGCATTTATGATATGAAGGCGTGTGAAGCTATTTACAGCATAAAAACCATAGACCAGTTGCCAAATAAAGAAACAGTCAACATGCTTCTTTTTTGTTTTGAAGCAGTGCTGTGACTGTGAGATAGATGAAATACAGTGTTGGGAACTCCTGAAACCAATCCTGGTATGCAATTGCAACACTACATTCTCAGATGTGCCCAATTCACTCTTACTGCTGAAGATAAGGAGGTGGCTAAGAAAATAATTCCTATATACATGTGAACATAATGTTTGGTAGCAATAGCAGAAATGGTGGCCCTGGGTAATAAAATAAAAGGCATAACTGATAACAAAATGCCATGAAGAACAAAAACCTGTGAAACAACTATTTATTAGGAAGAGTACAGTAAGAGGTAGTGCAAATCTCTGAGCAACAAGAAGGTTCATGTAGTAAGAAGACAGCTGGTAAATGTTTGTCTGTTGGAGTTGAACATACAGCAATGTGTTTTCTTGATCAAATGCAACAGAATGGTATGACTGTGTGGAGAGCTAGACCTGGACTTTGGACAAGATCCAGTTTCCCAACCAGAATGAGAGACAGGTTGTGCAAAATGAATTAGCACACAGCACTGAACCAAAACCATAACACCTCGTGTTGGTAATGATGAGTGTTTGAGCTCTATCCCATGTGCGATATTTTCCAAACTTCAATTTCAAAGCAGAATTTTTGCTCATTTTCTGTCATCCAGCCCTTTCCAACTCATCTTGTGCTGCTGGTGTACTATTCGAGGCTTGAAGATAGGTTGAGAGAGTAGGCATTTTTCAGCCTGGAGAAGAGAAGGCTCTGGGGAGGCCTTATTACAGTCTTCCGGTACTTAAAGATGGCTTGCAAAAGAGATGGAGAGTGGCTTTTTACACAGGCAGATAGTGATGGGACAAGGAGGAACCATTTAAAACAAAAAGAGGAGAGATTTAAATTAGGTGCTAGGAGGAGCTTCTTTGCTGAGATGGTGAGACACTGGCACAGGTTGCCCAGAGAAGCTGGGGACTGTGATGTTCCTCCAAATTTGTCTCCAACTGGGACGCTCATCCCTGGTAGGGAACCCAAGGCCAAGTTAGATGGGACTCTAAGCAATCAAGTCAAGTGGTAGGTGAGCAGCAGGCATGGCAGTAGATGATCTTTAA
Source organism: Platysteira castanea (assembly GCA_013397175.1). Classification (NCBI taxonomy): domain Eukaryota; kingdom Metazoa; phylum Chordata; class Aves; order Passeriformes; genus Platysteira; species Platysteira castanea. The sequence continues at coordinate 11,018 of VYXC01006975.1, forward strand.
GGTCCCTTCAAGCCAAACTGTTCTGTGATACAATGATACTAAGGAGTTACTGCAGGATACTCACTCACAGCATGACAGGTCTCTAAAAACCTTCTAGAACTGCCATAAGGACTAAAGTCCTGACAGGTAACTATTTTACTGCCTGTCTTCTTCTGGCCTTTCCTTGGAAAATTTCTTATGTCTTGTTTTTCCAGACATTTCTTGTCAGGCATATGAGCAGTTAGGGTTTGTTCTTAGCTGGTGCTCCCAAACAGATCACGTTCTTTTATCCTTTTTATAAAGGTCTGTTCAGAAACAGATGTTATCTACAAAGGAAAGAACTGCATCCTCGATTTTATGTGGCATGTCCTAAAACAACTAGTTTCCTGCCTCCTGTCAACCGGCAGGTGAGGAACATAAAACCACTGTTGCAGACAAGAGGTTGATACCTTCAGTGACCTGCCCTAACCTCTTGTTTTACCTTTGGTGCAAGGAGAACACACCAGAATTTATTTCCTTTCTTACGTGCTCCCACTGTTTTCTCTCTGTTATTTCTGCCCACCCATGCAAAACCACTGTGCACCATACGGGTGTCAGCTGAGTTGTCACCGAACATAACACTTCGCAGGTTTTATGGGCTGTGCTCCATTTCACACTGGTGAAGAGCACAGAAAACCAGGTTTATTTATACTTAGTTGTATAGAGAGCCAAGAGACTCGCTTTACAAGCAGGTGGGCTTCCTGGGAGGAATAAACTAGCTTTTGATAGCACTTTGCACAGTAAAATCTCTTGCCTGCTGCAAACTCTATCTCCTTTGTATGCATAGATCCAGGTCAAGAGTGTGGATGGTCACTTAAGTGCCTCATAAACCTGCCTAGAACTTTTCATCTTGAGTTTTATATGGGATATATTAAGAAGAGTTTTGCATGAGTGAGGCCCACATATATAAGTCCTCCATGCTTTATGAAAGTGTTTCTTTCTTTAAATAACAGAGCTCTGTAGAAGAGAAATATTAAAAAGCCAAACTTACAAAAAAAAAAAAAAAAGCAGTTTACAAAAAGCCTTCTTTTAACTATAAAGAGCACAGATATCAGGCATTGCTTAAAGCTACTCAGGTACCTCTGATGTCTTACACTGATAATTACAAGGTATTCTGGCAGAACAAGTACTAATTCTTTCCACTTAATTCCTCAACTAGGAATTAACCAGAACAAAAATGAATTCTTTGTGTAACTTAGGTGAGCAGATGTTTGGCTATTTTTGACAAGGAGATCTTGACAGTTTTACATATAAGGCTGGCTGATACTTAGCTGTCTCATTACCTCTTAAATGAGCTTGATCCTAACTGAATTTCAGATATATAACACAGCATAAACTACAGAAATGGCATGACTGTGAGCAAAAAGACATCTTTTTTCTCTTGGGAACATCTTGCATTGCCATCTTTCTAATAAGATCCAGCTAGAAGCACCTAACTAACTGGGAGAAAAAGCATTGTTAGTACTCTAGTTTTAATCAATTTCAAAGGAGTTCCTCTCTGCAGCTATTTTCAGAAAGCTCAGAAGAGTGTCCTGTTTGCAATTAGGGATGCAGCTATGACACATTGCCATTGAAAACAGCAACTCCTGGTATTCTCTTATTCAGTAATATGCACATATGTATGTTAAAACAGTGACTCACTTCTGAGAATGGATAGAAAGCATAAGCATGACAGAAGAGAGACTTCAAAGAGAAAGCCTGTATGTTTCCTTTAAAGGTACTCTTTTTGGTGGTGGAGAAAAAATTTATTGCTTGCCTTTACTGACATAAAATCTGCTGTGAAAATGAAAAGTAAATCTTTTTCTGCCCACAGGGAGGAATAGTTACCCAGTCGGGGCATGTTTCTTTCAGGGATATTGAGTATTTTCTGATGGGATTAATTTTCTTCTACAAAAGAGAAAAGATCAAAGCTTCATCTTAAATATAGGTGAAGTCCATCTCGGTGAGGAGATACAGAGTGTACTAATGCACAGTGTCTCCAACATGCAACCCAGTGCAGATGCAATCCACAGTTAAACTGGTAAATCTGCTTTCACTGCAGTTGGTTGGACCTGGAGAAATGGCAGGAGTGCTTTCCAGCACAGAGCTTGTCCCACTAGATGCCTGCCCAAGGAGGCAGGAACACTGAGTCTTACATCTGCACTGGGAGAGAGCTGCAGCTTTATTTGGGTCAGAGTGGGAAGATGTGTTGGACCATCATCCTCTAGCTCTGTTAAAATATCTGATACTGATGCAGAATGAATGCATAGAAAGAAGTTTTCCCTCACCATAGTCATGCCGTAGGCTTTGCAGTAAAGTATTTCTCCAACAGATTTATTTGCTTCAGAGCAGTTCTGCAAGGAGGAGTGCTAAGGCATATGCCGTGTCCCATGAGAAAAGTTTTGCCTTTTTTGGTATCTGTCCCTCTGTGATGCCAGGCGGGCACATGTCATGCTGCTGTCACAGCACATACTCCATTTGTGTGTGCCAGGATAGGGGAGATGGTGTGTTCCTGTGGGTGCCTGTTCCATGGTGTGTCCTGCAATCACAGAGATGAGCAGTAGGCTGCTTGCCAAGCTGACCTTAGGCCAGGTCAGCTTAACATGCTGACATGGGCACTGACTTGCAAAAATGCTTCTCGTGCTCCTAACCACTCCCAGGAAGAGACCAGAACGTAATACCCAGAAATACATTTGATTATTTCAATTTTTGGAAAACCAGTGGCAAAAAATTCTGAATAAGAACTGAAAGAATCTGCAAAAGAAATCTCCCATCACTATTCAGATAATCAGGAATTTGTTCTATATAAATATTCTATGCATCAACACATGCACACATATATCTACACAAGTATGATAAGTACAAAAAATATACACTGAATTACAGGTGAACAGACAAAGAGTTAAGAACACATCATAATGAAAGCATGCTTCCAAAAATCTGGACATTTGCTTGTGTTTAACATTAATGTCAACAAACAAAATCAGAGAGTCAAGAAAAATGAAATTACAGGTTCAGTTTCAAAACTGGCCAGCTTTACAAAAGGCAGTATTGCAAGCACAAATAAATCTTTAAAATGCATATACAGTAATTATGCAACAGCCGTAGTATAACATTTATGTACATATTTTGGAATAAGTAGGGTGTTTTCCTGTAGCAAGACACATGAAATAACTTATTATTACAACACATACTAACTTTAATGGTTCTTTCCTGAATACATTTGAAAATATTTACTTGTGCTTCTGTATGCTCATTTTAGAAACCTCACCTTGGCCTCAGGCTGTAGTCAGGTCATGATGGTCTGAAGATGTTTGTACCCGTAAACTGCAATAACTTAAAGTGGTACCAGATCACAGATCTTCTAGTGCTCTACAGATGAAGGTATGGTCTGCTGCCAGTTTTCCTGTATTGTTCAGTTTGTCCTTTGCTATACTTTCAGGGCCCCTTAGACACAATTTTTTGCTTAAATTTTAAGGCAAGTAAGGGTCTACGCAGTGTGCTTTTCTACCTAACAGAGATCACAGCTCCTTACCTAAAAATTTCTGTACCAGGCTCATAACCTTTGTGCTGCAGCATCTCTCTGGGAGACACAATCTTGATTTCCAAATGTCAAATAATATGCAATTATTTGCTGAGCGCTACCATGAGTATGATATAAAATGTTAAATGAACCCTGCTCTTTTTCACAGAGAACTTGGCATATCTTCAGATCAGATGAACATATTGTAACAATCTATTTCTGTATCTGAAAAATCCAAGGGAAACAACTGGATTGATCAAGCTAGCGCCTGAGAATTGGAGAAACAGACTGCGCACAAGATGCTATTTTTTGCTGTCAGTTCCAGGGGCCTAGAAATGGTTGCGTGTATAAACACGTCTGCTTGTCATAGATCACTCCTGTGTAATGAGGCAAGCAGCACATGGTGCTGTAGAAATTTAAAATGTGCCAAGATGAAGGAACTGGCACCAACACACAAGTACAAAACTAGTCATGCAGAAGATTACTAAACAATTCTAACTGGAAACTTAAATATGAATCCTTTTTATTAAAAAAAAAAAAAAAAGTCTGTTTTCTATTTACTTCATTGTAGCCATGGGTTACTTTATGAATACAAATATATCACAATTACAGTGAGTGTTGATGGTAGAAGTAATTCCTAAGGGCAGGCTCTTTATACAGAGACTAGGCTCACATGCAGAGCAAGGCAATTCCTATCAGAGACAGAATAAGAAAAATTGGTAGCAATAACAATAGTAATGCAATGAAAACAGGCATCTTTGGTAAACTCTCTTGTTCTGTATTTGAGATAATAGGTGATGTCCAGGTGATGTCTCCATGGTGATGTCTCCATGTCTGAAGATGTAAGTAGTGATTTTCCTGTTCCGCAAATGGTTCTTGAGGGTGCTAAATAAGCAACCAATGCAACTGTACAAACTGTAGAGTTAAAGGAATTTTGTGCAGCTTGCACAAAATTTGAGCCCATCTTCTCAAAAAATGAATGAGGAAAACCACCCTTTCTCCCTTAAAAAACTCATGCTGAAGTTCTTCTTCCCTCCAGATTCACTTGTCCTTCTAAAATCTCATTTTCCCTGCTTTTGCAACTCTGTTACTTCAAACTTGAACTCCTTCCATCCCAGCATCTCATTTCCTTACCTCTAGAAACAGACTTGCTACCGAGTGTGTTTCTCTTCCAGCCAGAGCCCAACACAGACCTTCCTTGCCATGTACCCATTCAAGTGGGACAGGCCCACAGCAAAGGAAACATATTGTCCCAGGCTTCTGATGGCTTTGGACTGCTTGCTGCTAACTCCGTAAGACCAAAAATGTCACAAAACTGTCCACATTTTCTTATCTCTTCCTAGAGAAATGACCTGCTTGACTGTGCTGGACATTCAATCACTGAAATTTAAATCATGTATTAGAGATATTTTTTCCCCTACCAATATGCTATGTTCAGAGAAGAGATAATTCAGGGTTCTGAACATATAATCTCTGATGAAACTCTCGAAGGCTTTTACAGCATTTTATTCAACCATTGGTTTTTAAAGAGTTGGTTATCCTCGACAGATTGTTGCTAAAGTCAAATAAGAGGTCACTTGGTTTGTTTAGCCTGGAGGAGACTGAGGAGAGACCTCACTGCAGTTACAACTTCCTTGTGAGGGGAAGAGGAGAGGCAGACACTGATCTCTTCTCTGTGGTGACAGTGAGAGGACCCAAGGGAACGGCCTGAAGTTGTGTCAGGGGAGGTTTAGGTTGGATATCAGGAAAAGGTTCTTCACCCAGATGGTCACAGCACCAAGCCTGACAGAGTTCAAAAAGCATTTGGACAATGCTGTCAGGGTCATGCTGTGATTCTTGGGGATGTCCTGTGCAGGGCCAGGAGTTGGACTCAGTGATCTGTGTGGGTTCCTTCCAATTCAGAACATTCTGTGATTCTATGTCAAGTAGCTATGGTGACTTAAAGGAAACTAAAATCTGCAAAGCACAGTGTTTCCAAAGAAACTCCATTTAATAAGATTCTTATTGAGGCTCTTTCTCTTCACTCTGTTCTAAAGTCTTGCAGAAATATATGTTGTGTGCTGTCAAAAGGTGTTTCCCAGAGTGAACATTTCACATTTATCTGTGGCTGATGAATAATCTCCCAAAATTGCCCGACTACTTTGCAGCCATGAATCACTTACATTTGCATGTATGCATGTGTACATTTGCGTGCACTTAGCAAGGCTGCAAGATTGCTGTATGTGTTTGATGTCTTAGCACTTAGCATGTCTGCACCTTCATAATTTATAAGCTTAGCGTAAATTTTCTAACCCCTAAACAATCACTCCAGATCAGTGCAGAGATGGGGTGTTTCGTTCATCTAGATTCTTTAAACATATGTTTATTGCCCTTAATATTGGTAGTGTAAGTTTTAGTTTAGCCTGGACATTTTAGTGCTATTTCACGACAGGGCGTTATACACCAGGAAAATGGAGAAAAGCAGGTCCGTGGATTTTTATTGCTCTATAAGTGCAGGCTCAGGGACTTATACTTCGTTGGTGCGGTTTTGGGGAAGACGATTTCTCTTTCTACAGTGACCCCTTCTGGTGCGCCCTGGCAGAGTCTCCATGAGGCACAGACTGCCCTGACATTGTCATTTCTAATATAAAATACTTTGCTTGTAAAAATTATTACTTTTCAGTCGTTATTTGAGGAGCATAAGTGAGAAAAAGGAGTCTGCCATACAGCTCTCACTTCCTTCCTGACCTTGTGTTACTAAGACATCTCCAAGCACTCTTGATTTTTTTTTTTTTAACACGAAATGTCATTTAACCAAGATCAATGCCTCTTAGCAGAGCTGCATTACTTAGAGAACAGAAATCAATGTTCAGTCTGGTGCTAAACATAGAAAAGACTATAAGCAGGGGTCTTGGGCAATAATACCTGTCAAACAAGTAATTTTCTTTCTGAGGGTGAAATACTGGAATTTTCATTCTTGCAAATCCATTCCTCCCTTCCTCTCTTTTGCTTCTTTCCTTCTGAGGAGCCCTAATGCCATTTCAGATTCACCTTTCAAGACCATTTGACTGTAATGATCGGTGCTGTAGAGCTTTTAGTCTCTACTCTGGCTCTGAAACACTCTTCATTAATTTATCAGGCAGGGGACTGTACGTTTTAAAGCAGAAGGGTTATAATCCCAGTGCCGCAGTGAAGTTTCAAATACATATAATATACAACATAGTCAGAAATAAAAATATTGAGCAGATTCATACTTGCTGCAGTCTTCATTTTTGCAGCCTGCTAGCTTGTCTACCACACTACATTTCATTTCACTTGATAAGCCTCTAAAATTTGTGCTTTTCTATATGAAAAAAAAATGTTGTTTCTTCTGGACTGGCACAAGAAATTCTGTCATATTTCTCTGTGAAGTGACAGTATTTCCTCATCAGTATAGCTTTGCCTCTTCAGTGCTTTTCTAGCATTTTCTTCCATTTTTTGCTAGTTCGAGTGGGGGTTTTTTGGCAAAGGGTGGAGGGGCTGATCTAATTAGATGTGGTTCCACTGAGAACACTTTATAGCTTGAGATATTGTAGAGCTTCCTTTTAGTTCTACACACTGCAACACACTTGTAAAATCATAAAACCAACCAGGAGCTGCAACCAAGTTATTCCCCTTGCCCTGAAGCTGAAGCAGCACCACCACAGTCACTACAGCCTGGTAGACATCCAGCTTGCTCCCACAGACCTTTAGGGAAGAGCCCACCACCCCCAGGACAGTTTATTCTGGGGCTTGGATAACACCATTAACTACTCCTGATTTCCAAGCAGATTCTCCCTTACTGTTATTTAACACTGCTGCCCTGTCAGTTTGCCCTTCATGGGTGCAGAAAAGAGGCATATACCTTTTTAGTGACTTGGGTGTCTCAGGTGACTGTAGCTGTCTCATAGTCATCACTGCATCTCAGGCTTGATCTCTGGGAATCACTATTGCAACAGCCCTGGCTGGGAGACAGAGAGCCAGCCAGCAAAGTACATGTGGGTCACACGAGCAACCCAGTAGAGGGATGGGTGGAATCACTACCTCCTGTCAGCCGAGGTGAGTTGGTCCTTACAAAAAGAGCTGCAATAGACTCCTAGAAAGAGTCAGCCTTCATTTCACATGAAGGATGAATGCTTGTCACCCTCCTTGAACTCTGCTTCTTTCATGTTTTGGTCTCTGTCTCTCCAAAGTTATATGTTTTCCCACTTGCTTCTTCTTCCCCTTTCCTATTGTGGATGTCAGACCCTGTCTCTGAGGTCTACAAGGTTGCTCTTTGCTGACAGCTATGAGCAAAGGCTAGAAGCCCAGATAAGTGATTTCAGTGGGAGCTGAAATGTATTGCAGCTTTTCGGGAGGCCAGGATAGGCCAGGAAGCAATGAGCAGTGAGGACAAGCCAGGTGGGATAGACCTTTTAACTGAAGCAGGGGAGAAAGATGCTAACGGGGAACACTGCCTAAGGCCTGTAACAGAAGGTGTGGCCATGGCTAAGACGGGACAGGAGAACTGGGAGAGCTATGACTGGGCCAGAAAAACCTGGAATTATGGTCCTTGAGACAAGCGATGGGACTAGATGGGACTGAAGGGAAAGGCAGAGCTGTTGATACATCACACTGAAACCCCATCAGACTGGCTTGCTGTAAACTGGCTATTCATGGCTTACTGATTACATTCACTGTGGAAGAGAGTATGAAGATAAGGATTACTTGTTCTCTGTTTCTCAGCTACTGCAGGATTAGCTTTTACGCAGATTCTTTCAGGATCTAATTCCTCTGCTGGGAAAGAGGAAAAGTAGCATCTCCTGAGGATCCTGTTAAAAACATTCAGTTGCTTCCAAAGACTATTATTTGGCTTACTCATGCATGATAGACCCTCACAGCCTCTTTGCCATCCACTGAAGTTTATCTCAAGATGAAAAGCATGTGGGATGGATCGTCTTTTCCATATTTAATACTGGTAAATCCTCTGATGTGTATTCTTTTAAATATCATTAGGCCATGTAACTGCCACAATTCTCCCAAACAGTGAAGTATGCTGAGGTTTGGAAAGGATGGCAATGCTCCTTGTAGCATATTGATGACATTTATAGTACCTCCAGAGCACCAAGAACTCCGTTTCAAAGTGTCCTTTCTTGGTTTTAAGGTCCACTGGCTGCTAGGGTTCAGATCTCATTATTTTTCATTTGTTTCTTTCAAAAGGGCAGTAGAACAATTTATTAAAAATATAATTTAAAAGGCAGAAGAACAGTTTGAATACAATAAAAAAATACAAAATAAAAATTACTTGTAATATTTTTCCCGGGTTTTATTGCTAGCTATACAAATATTTCCTTGTTCTGCTTGCTTATCAAAGCCATGGCATTAGACTATGGAGCATAAAAATTTTTAATGGAAAAAATCTAGAGAATAATCACTACCACAGCATTTTTGTACTGAAGTATACTCATTAGAAGAAATATAAAAATGGGTGAAGCCATACGTGAAAATTTGGATCCACAGTCAGATTTCCAAATCTTTTTCTTCAGGTTCTATGACAGTGAATAATTTTTAATCAAAGATACACAAAAATTAAAAAGCAAACAGCATTAATACCATGCAGATTTTTTTTTTACTGTTACATTTCAGTGCCCCTGATTCTACAGTATGACAGAGGTACCCAGATGACTACAACATCTGGCAGGTCAAGGTGATCTGCAGATGTGAAAAAATGCTTCTTAAAAGTACAGATTACAAAACTTCCAGTGCCCAGTTCCACAAACACTCGACTAAATGAGGGCTGAAACACAGGTGACATGATAAAAATGTACTTCACCAGCATCCTGACGCTCTTCCCGGTACAAAGTCAGCACTCATGCAGTGAATAGGTGCAGAGGTGTTTCCACTTAAAAGAACCCTTCCAAAGGAGCCTCATGTTTAAGATATTACAAGTTAAGATCTTTTCTCCACTTTTTCAAGTTTTTGCTCTGTTATCAGATGTGTTATAGTTCTTGCTCTTTGATTCCTTTTTCTGTGTCAGTCTGCATCAGAACACAGTGAACCTGTCAAGAATCCTTCTAGTTGACTGAACAGTCAGTGGCAGCCAGCAATTTCATAAATGAATCTGTTTAATCAATGTACCTAAGGTGAAGAAGGTACTTACAGAGCTTTGCAGGAGAGAGAGACTAACTCGTCACAACTGTATTATTTTTAAATTGCTAAGAGCAGAGTAACTTGGGTCAAGGAGGAAAATCATTGAACAATAAGTCACTGAAGTGCTTTGCTGAATCAGGTTCTAAGTGTGTACTCAGACACAGTGGAAATTGTCCATCAACTGAAATTTGGGCAGAATGGAAAACTTTTCAAAGTTTGTCACATTCTTAACTGATATCCTTAAGGGCCATTTGCTGATTCAGTGCTTAAGATCTGGTCTGCAAGCTGCCATGTTCCCTACACTCCCACATAAATATTCTTTATCCATGTTTAGAGCATTCGGGGTCCATTCTTTTCCCTCAACAAAAGGTATCTGGAAACGTTACTAATATATTTTCCTCCCTTACTAGTGTAGTTGTCGGTGTTGTTGCAAAATTGCATGTTTCTTTCTTATGACCTGCATGCAGTCAGTCTTTTGAGCATTCTGAAGACAGAAAAGCCCTCTCTCCCCACAAGTGCCCGGCATTAGCACTCCAGAGTGCACCCAGGCATGGGTCCCTGAGGCGTTGCATCTGCACCCTGACACTGCTCCACCAAGCCTCGTCAGCACCACTCACATCAGCTTGTGCATCCTGGCAGGGGTGACAGTACAAACTGATAGCACAGTAGCCATGCCATGGAGATGGTTTCAGATTTAATTGGATGCATATGTTAGACTGAACCCACCTGCCTCCCTGTATAAAACTAAGAAGTCTTGGCTAGAACTATGCCAGAACTTGTAAAGAGAAACTATGCTGCTCTTTGACAAATACTGTCTGTCACATGGACCCCTTCAGAGGAGAGCTGTTCCTTCCAAAAGTCTGAAAGAGTGTTATAAAATCCACTATTTCAGAAGCCATAGCTTTCTTGCACTATTTGTCCATGCATTTTCATCTTAATAGCTCTCCTTTGTACTTTTTATAACTTGTACTAACACCTCCTAAGCCTGATGACGGAGAACTAAGTTCATGCCACAGAACTAATAAGATCAGCTTGTCTCAAGTGCCATAAAAATGGCCTCAAAAAAAAAAAAAACATCAGA
>VYXC01006975.1:21807-44798 GCA_013397175.1 Platysteira castanea
GTTTAATAAAGTGTGAAAAAAATGGCCAAAAAAAAAAAAAAAAGATGCGATTTTCTCTGAATCTAACAGAGAAAACAGTAGGGAAGGATAAGGACTATTTAACTAATGGATGATAATGCAAATTACTGTGACAGTCTGTTTGCAGACTTATGGAAAATCATCCTGATAGATCCTCATAATTCCTTCCTTTTTGGAAGGATTTCTTTGTAACAAATCATCCCCCCTCCTTTTATTTCTTTTTCTCAAATGGAAGATTTCTCTTGCAGTTTTGTAGCAGGTGGCCAGTGAAGCAAATTAACAACTGCAGAATTAAGAGAATTATTAATCTGAGTCATTCTGCAAATCAGATGTGTAGATCTTTTTAACCCATGACATTTTGTAACACACTTATGTCAACAGTGCTTATTATCCCACTGCTGCTGTGCCCCTGGGAAGCCATACCTTGTGCTTCATACCAAAATCTTAGCATGAGGGAGAGCTACAGGCCAGGTAGCCTAGAGGGAAATAAACTCCAGAATAACTCAGAGGTAGAAGACAACAGCTGTTTATGATGGCTCTCACTGTCCCCCTGCAGTACAGGATGGAGCTTGGTTTGCAGAGAAACTGAATCGAGCTCGGTGATGTCTGCAGTGGCCGTGATGGTGCACCTTTCCCTGGTGAAGGTTGATCATTTTTCATTCTGCCAGCTCAGTTCCAATTTTTCATGTGATATTCCAGGATGGGCATCACATTCCTCACCCAAACTTTACAGTATTTAGAAAATACTGTGTTACTCATATAACTGCCCATTAACCACTAGCATGGTCAAACAATCAAAAACTTCTGCGTACTTTTTAAATCACTCAGTCACAGCAGGATTGAAGACAGAAGGTGCTTCATTTACATCTGAGCTGAGCAGCCACCCTCACATAAATAGTGCCATACACAGGAACTCCAGTTCTGGCTGACATCTGATCCCACCGAGCCCTCCTTTGGGCAACAGAGTGGCTTGACAAGGACCAGGCTGGAACAGAGCCAAGGGCAGAGCAATTCCTAGATCTCTGCAGGTCACCATGGCATATTCACTGTGGTCGTGGTGAGGGTGGCTCCCAGGCTTACCACCCAGGATGTTACACAACAACAGCCAACATTAAAAACACAACCGTAGATTTACCTACTCATCTACAATATGTGTCTTACAGGAGAAAAATGGCACCCTTCTGTTAAGCAAGAACAGTAAGGGCTGAAAAAATAAACCACTTCACTGCTAACTCAGAATAGTCCTTTAACCAAATAAAATCTACCTTCTCCATTAATGTCTAACTGTTGTACAAGAATTTGTCTTCTTTTTGTATTGTTTCTCTGCAAAAGTCCCCTGTCCTTACTTGTTTGCTGATTTTTGATACAGATTACATACTAATATCTAATTTACACATAGATTAAATACTGCCTTGGAGCTTATTTACCCCTTGATGAGGGAAAGCAGCAGAACATCATACGGATATATAGGTTCCATTAAGACTGTTTGGGGGTTCAGTTTTGCTCGGCCAGTATCACAAACTGAACTTTGGAAAAGTGATGTTTTCATATCTGTTCAGGTACAAAGCACTATTTCAGATTCTAGCCAACAGTTGTTAGTACTTTAGAGTTTAAAAACTATGAAGCTTGCTGTGGTTATCAAAAATAACTCAGCTTGTTCTTAATTAATGCCTCATTAGCTTCAGCATGTATTATGAAACTTTCCTCTCCCTCTCCCAATCTCAGACATTGTTAGCCCAATGTGCTTTCAGGCCTGGCAGCATGAAAACAGCCCACCCTGCCTCCCTCCTTCTCTTCCTCAACTGTGCTTCCCAACATTAAATTTTTAAAAATTCCTTTTTCCATTAGTTTCCTAAGGAAATTATTAAACTTTTATGTATTGATTTACAGACATCGTCATATCTTCTGCCATACATAAAACTTCATTCTTACAGAAAATTATGTATCTTTTATCAACTCTGACTGTGCTTTCAGTTTAACAAGAATAGTAAAGGGAACGATTGCTGAGAATGAAAGTGAAATATATAGTGTTCCTAAGCCTACTAATTTTCTTTATGCTCCATGTATTATTGGAACTTTGTAATCAGCTGAAATATGTCTTCACTGATTTTTTTTCTGTCTTTTCTTGGAAGAGGATGATGTGTATTTTCTCCTTCTGAAGAATATTACAGATGGAGCATGAACTGCCTTTGTAAATGCATTTCAGGTTGTCAGTGTGCTGTCATACACAGCTCTGATGGAAAGGTGAACTTGAGGCCCTGACTGGGGCATGTGGCAGCAACCTACCTTGTCAGGAGACAAGGGTCAGCCCTGCCGTGACCAAGCACCAGCACTCTCATCACGTGCTGGCTGATATTACTGACATCAAGAGGTTGTGCTCAGTTTTAGTACACAAGTGAAGTGCATGCCGGTGGACCTCTAGCTAGCCATTATCATCCCTCTGTAAGCTTAGGTCTAGACTGCAATAGCTAGTGAAAGGAGGGTACCTTCGCAAAGAGCAAGAACTCAGGCTGAAAACATTTGCATGTCTGATTGCACAGAACTATAGCTATGGCTGAGCACCCACAATTTAACAATCCATTACTCATTTTTTAAATTAGATACCTCCTTCACAGCTAGATCAGGTATAGAACATTGTGTTAAAAAAATGGGATGAGAAAATACATTCTGTCAATTAAAGTGGTATTTTTTTGTGTGTTTAAGAGAAGATATAACCTAAAACATCATGAAAAAACAGCTTTAATGATTTGTGCATGTTCCTTGACAGGAATGTCTTTAAAAAGGGTCGGGTAATCAGTTTTCCAGCATATGTAAAATCATAGGTTTAGAGCATCCTTAAACCTCAAGGCATTCACTGAGCCTGTAAGCTTGAACTACTCACTTGGAGTAGTTCACCTCCAACAGCATAATTTGAAACCATTAGGATAAATCAAACACAGAGAAAGAGGACATAAAAAGGCACATCTGCATCATAAAATGACTCTGTAGAGGATTCTCCACCCTCTATAGTGCTCCCAGAATGGCAGCACTTAGAACTCACTTGGTACTAATGGGATGACTGAAGGAGGATCACTTTTCTGAGAAACAGGAGTAAGGAATGTAGCCACATCCCTTCCCAGCTCTGAAGACACAGGTAAGGGAAGCACCTCTCACTGGTATTCTCTTCCCCACATCTCAATCAGCAATAACGTCCTTTCCTGGCTTGTTTTGTGCCCCATCACAGCCTACCCAGGCCTCTGAAAGATGTTCCCCTGCTTGCTGCCATGAAACAAGAGGCATCAGAGCAGAGAGGACAGAAAGGACATTAAATAGCTTTAGGTTTTTTTTTAAATTGTGGTTGTTTGTTTGTTGTAAAGGTCCACAAACATTGCTGAAAAAAGGGAAAGTATCTAATACAGAAGACAGGGTGAACAAAAGAGCCCGGTTGGCTGTACCGTATTTTTCTTTCTTCACTGTAAAATGAAAGGTGTAAAAAAAAATTTGTACCTTGCCTCTTCAGCACAGTATTGAATCCTCAAGTTGTGTCTGGTTTCATTACCAGTTTCATTTAAAAATTACTGGTGTCATTAAAATCTTTCCACTGAATATCTTTTTTAAAAAATAAATATAACCCTTTCACTGTTATCCTTTCTTTATTCTGTTCAATTTGACATGCATACATGATATAATTTTTTAACACCATTCACCGTGGATCCACTGTGAGAGCAGTAAGGGAAACCTTCACTGTAAAAATAACCATCGTTTGCTGCAGAGATTTTTTCTCAGTTGTCTCTCTTTGATTTCAAAAGAAAAGCCATCAGCTTTATTTTGAAATGGTTGCTGCCATTTATGGCTAGGCACATACACACCCAATCCAAGAAAAAGGTCAGTTGGGTCAGCAAGCAAATAGCTGAGGGAGTTACTAACCCATAGCCTGTATGTGCAAGCAGTTAAGGAATAAGGATTGTAAATGAGGAAGCTCTCATTTCACTAGAACTGCTGCTCAGTAGGGATAAAGGAAGCACTCCGATGCTGATCACTTAGAGACAGACAGATTGGCTGACTTAGGTGTCTACAGATGGAGTGAGGTAATCCCCTGGGCAATGACATGGAACTCTCCAGCCACCACCCTCACTCCATAAAATCCTCTGCTTATCACATAGGGTATTATTGCTTGTTTCATGCTGAAGCCTCCAGCTGACTGTATCATGACAATGTTTCACTACTGATGGAGGATATTTTATCTATCAGACCATACTGTGCTTTTTGATAGTAGTGTCTCTGTAGCCTTTCCTTAAATAGGTAAAATTATTTTTTCCCCTGAGTAAATCAGGTATTAGTTTGTGACTCAAAACCGCAGCTTTTTAAAAGTTATGGCCTAGAATCACTGTTTTATTTCCACCTACTTGTGTCTGTAACTATTAGGGTACTTTCTCTAAAGACCTTTTTTCCCGTTCAGTGAGGGGACGAGTTGCTGCAACAGCTGCAAAAGCCTCTAAAAGGATGACTTTTGGTGTAACTTGGGCACTGAACCACTGCTGTCTTGGAAAATGTCTCCCTTAATGACATGCTTTGGCATCTGTTTTAATTTTAGTTGTGCTGACATAGCAGAGAGGATTTTGTTTCCCTTCATTTTTGTTTTCTCTAGGGAGTTTCCACAGAATATATATAACACTCATAACCTTCTCTTACAACACCTGTGAGATGGATAACACTAGCAGCTCCTGTATTCTTTCTATACCTCTAGTCAGATCTATTAAGAAGACCTTTGTTTAGTCTTTGAGAAAACAAAATATTTCTTTTTTTACTGCCATCCTGAGAAACTGGTTATTTCTCTGCACCATACCGTGCTACTGCCTTCAGTCACAGCACTCTGGAAAGCATCCATGTGTTTTTCGTCTATTATATTACGGTACAAGAAGATTAAAGTTATATATTTCATTTAAGGTGATGTTTAGTTTCACACGTTGCTAATCCAGAGTGTTTATGCCCAATTAGATACTCAGGAGGTCTTATCACTTAAAGTTCTTTCAACTGTCTTCAGAAAAGTAATGTTCATTTTTTAGAACTAGCTAAAATTAAAACCTAAGTCATTGCAAGTCATATGAACTGTGAATCACAGCCTCCATGACTGGAAGTTTCCAGATGTACAGGTGCTGAGTCTTCCTTCAGAGCTTTCTGAAGGGAAAGGATGCACATTTTCTAGCTATATAGAAGTGTGCATTAAAAAGAGAGTGCAGTATAGGAATGGAACTAAATAGCACTGGTATTCAGTGCCATGCCTTTGGTATAAATACATAGAAATAAATAGGCCATGCATCCAGATGTTGACTGAATTAGGCACACAACCAGTGCAACTACATAATGACAGTGTGACCTCAGATGGCATTTTGTCCACAAAAATTAATCTTTTAAAACAATATCCAAGGATGACTGAATTGCATTAAATCTAGTACCTTTTGAAAAATACAAAATTTCATCCACTTTTTGGGGTTTTTTGTCTTTTCATTCTCTTAACTGTTTGGGGGATTATTGATCTGACCTTGGATGAGACATACCTGGCACTGATTTGCATGTGTGTGTAGCTTTTGCATCCTCTTTCAGATGTCTGTCCTCCTTAGATATTTCAGTCATACCAGGGGTTGAACATATGAGAACTATGCCACATTTTTAGCTTGCCTCCCCAATTTGATTCAACAAACCTCAATACGAACAGGATCTGGCCTCAAGGCAGGCAAGGACCACCCCTCAATTCCAGAATACCTTTTCAACAGCATTGCTTTTAAAGCCTCTTTTCTCTTGTATGGACTGACAAGCATGAAGTCAAAGCAGCTTTCCTTATGACGAAATTGATGGGTATGTTGTATTATTCCTGTTGCAGAGAAAGATCAAGCTCGTTGTAGCCAAAGCAGAGGTTTGTGACACCTAGAAAATGAGTGTGCACTATTTAGGGTATAACTAACTTTAAATTGCCTTGAACCCAATAGAAATGTAATTGAAAGTCTAATCAATAGAAGCTCGTAAGTATTTTGTGCCATTGTGATAGCCCAGACATACACAAAACATATACATTTTATGTATGTATCTAAGTAATGTGACCACCAGCAGGTGGTCACAAGTATGCATACAGCAACACACAAGAAGCATCCAATCAAGAAAAAATTGATAAATACAAAGACAGATACAAAAGAGATAGATACCAAAGGTTTCAGGGGACAGGACATCTTGATGCATACAAATGAAGAACGACAGACCAAAACCAAAGTAAACAGTAAGAGAAGTAGATGAGATCACTCTTTCAGGAGGTAGGCAAAGAGCATATTAAGATCAGGCAGCAAGAGAAAGGACAGTGAAGGAAGAGGACAGGCCCACATCATGACCAGACTTCCCTTATGGAAGAGCTATCTAGCCATATTGCCTCCACCCCCATAACCAAGACTACCAAGGACTTAGCCATCAGGCTTCATGGCATCGGTGTCACGGCATCACATACATAGAAGTGATTTGAGATATCTATGCTAAAGACTGTACTAGTTTGAAAACAAAGCAGTGGGAGATGGCAAGTCAGAATTATAATTTAATAGGAAAACTGAAATAAATGCAATAGTACAAGAACACTGACAGAGTGAGGATACAACCTGACACCCTGTTAGTCAGGGTGGTGGTAGCGGTCCAGATGAAGTGGTCCTGTTGGAGCAGTGATCCTGTAGAAGGGTCTGGTCTTCACCTGAAGGTCCAGTGGTAGCTCTTGTCTTCTGGGAATCCAGTAGGTAGGGCTGCTGTGGTGTTCCAGACCTCAGACTATATGCAGGTAGGAAAGCTTGATTCCTCCCCCTGGGCCAAGCATCTCACAATGGGATGATGTAATTTTATGAGTCATGCAGTGAGGCCTTGATGGCCCATTTACAGAAGATATCCCTCTGGAAGGAGTTATCAGGGATGTGTCATGGAAGAGATAAAGAACATTGCCCCACCTGGTTTTAACAGATGGTGATAGAATAGGTACTTTTGGTTACGTCTTTCATTGTAACCTAAGACAGGACAAATAGTTTTGCATACATAGTGAAGATGATTAATATTGTTTAAGTATTAACCATTAGCACAAAATGAGTTGTTAATGAATGTATTTAATAAAGACTTTTGAGTTTGAAATTGGCCTGCCTTATCAGTCTGCTAAAAGCTCCAATCATAATGATCTCTAATTCCCTACATGTAAACACATATTTAGTTGCAAGATTACTCTCTTTTTAGCTTTAATGATCACAAAGTAAGAATATAAATAATAATCTTTTCTGCGTGCTAGGGTACTCAAATTAAATTTAACTTATTGCTATGAGGGTAGTGTGCCTGAATCATATCAGGACATGTGACTCTTACTCAGTGAAAACTGCTAAGTAGAGGTAATTCATATAGCAGTTTAAGGATTCTAATGACCAGAAAGTGGAAAGCTGACCAAGGCTCATGCTATTATCACTGCAGTAACCAAACATATAAATTTTCAGTTTAATCTGACTGTTGAAATGTTGTTTGCAGGACATGTCCTTCTCTGGTGGAAGTGGTCAATCTCCATGGCAGTCCATCAGACCCAGCTGAGGCATTGATCCTACGCATGAAAGTTAATGTTTTGCAATTTGGTCACCTCTCAAATACTTGCTAGCAAAATGTACGCACTGAAAACCCTAGCAACTAATTTTCTGTCTGCCATTTTTAAGGTGTCACTTCTTACATTTCTCATACGGAATCTCCTGCTGCTGTCAACATATGCTCTATTTTTAATCAGCTCTCATTTTGCAAAATCACATTCTTTGGCATATTAGGAAATGTGTGCATCTCATTGTCCTTCAGTAACTAGAATTTCACCTCCTCTTCCCATTCCACTGTGATTTGTCTGAAGACATTTTTCTTTTGACTTCTGTTCATAAATTTCAAACAGAAATAGTAGTGACTGACTACAGGAGCCTTATGTTTAATCAGTAGTGCTGCCCATTATCTCTAAGAATTTGACTTGCATATTCTTTCATCAGATGCCACATCTTCTTCAGTGTGACACCAGAAGGATGTAATCCAGCTAGTCTGCATCAGATGCCAGTGTTACTACGTTTGTGGGCTGATGCTGTCACTGAAAGCCCTGTCTGCCTGAATATTGCGTTTACCATTTCTGTGTGTTTACCTGAAAAATTGCTCAAGCATGCCTCTAACACTGCATACAGTTGATGGCTTTTGTCATTTTCATTTTAATAAATCTAAAAATTAAAATTATACTCCACTAGGTATTAGGAAGTTGACAATATCTTAAAATACTTAAAAATGCACTCAAGGTTCAATTAAAAGCACACCTGTGACTTGGTAGGCTAAAATACAACGGTGTTATAAAAGATCCCAAATAAAGTTTCTGTGGAGATTAGAGCCAGGTATGCAATAGTAGGGAAAAGAGAGATTGTTTGAGTTCATAAACTCAACTGATATCAACTGATTACGCTGCTTCCTTGTTTAGACTAAAGGGTTGTGCTTGTCCCATTTCAAACTCCACTGATACTGCAGTGACCTTTCAATTCCTAAAAATAACATATTAGTATATGTTCCATTAAGAATACAATTAGCATCTCTGATCATGCATTGATTATAATTTCTGTGAGACTTGATAGGTGTTTGTGGATCTAAAACTTAGGACATTGAGAGACACTTGATATTTTTGTCTGGTCCTTGGTCCCAGTGGGAGTAAGGACTGATTAGGATTCCTGCCTACTGTCTTGTTAAAGCCTCCTCTGCTTTTTTGGACAATCTTGTGTAATGTAACATACAAGAGAAAGCCTAGGCAATAACACTACATCATTTAAATCCCCGACGATTCACATATGTTCTTCATATCTCACTGCATGCCAGGGTAGGCAACTGAGACCCTCCTAGGTACTTCTTCTTCTGATCCCAGGGATACCAAGTCTCGGATACCATGCCTGCTCTATTTCCTACTACATTTTCTGGGGCTTAAATACATTGCTAAGATGGCTCATTTTTTCAGTTTACAGATTGACCACACCACTCCCCCATATACAAAATCCTTCTCTTTGTATATAGCTCATTTAAAAACATCCTTCAAACAAGCCAGCTTTCAGTGAAGGGCAAAGTAGCATCATAACTTCTAATAGCATCTTTACAAATGTTCTTAATAAAGTAAGCAAGTGGAGCTGGGGCAGGAGGTCGTTAGAGTGGGTACTGAACACACTTGCATCATAATCATCCTTAGATTCATTATGTTTCAGGCTGCAGGCATTACAAAAAATCTCCTGATGGAAAAGCTTTATTCCCATAAGCAGCTTTATTAGTTTCTTTGGGCATGGAAATGTTCTGTGATTGGACCACAAGACCTCCACTCCATCTGCCCATGCAGTTTATGTCACATACAACTTCTTCCTCTCATCTGGGTGACTAGAGGTGATGCTTTTGCAAAGTGAAGTGTCTTCAGCTGTTAGGCAAAATATTTGAAGTAGTTTGCACACTGACAAAATGCTCAACAGAAATATTTGAATGGGAAAATGAAAGTGGCTCATTACCAGTTCTTGACTTAAACCAGACACGACCGTAATTAATCACTGCATGGTGACATTATGCTTTATGTGGCTGATCTCCTCCATAGTCTTTGAGAAAGCTTAACAATTACCAAATGCAGATAACAGCATGGTGTGGCTTCCTCATTTGTGCTCTGCACCTTTAGCATTGTATACAGTTTTATATTATATATATGTATAGTCTATCAGCAGAATAGCTTAACTGGCTTTTATGTGTGTCCTCTTTGTACAAGTTAGTTTTCTCAGATATTCTTATACAGATTAGATTCATGCTTTACTTGAAAATACCTGGAAAACTGCTCATTGGTTAGAACTTATGGAGCAAGGTTTCTCAGAGCGACCTTCAGAACTATAGCACACAAAACTCATTTGATATCAAGCTCTTCAAGATTTGAGACCTTCAATATTTGAATCAAATCTTGAAATTTAATTATTTTTTTAGTTATTTATCAGTAAGTGTAGCTGGACAGTTACAATTAAGCAATTGCACTGTGAATTTGTATTCTTGGCTTACATTTTGTTTCAAGAAAATGTGAAGACAATTCCAAGATGAATGAGAGCCACCAGGAGTGAAGTCAGGACTGAGCAGTAACTGGGGGAAAGGTAATTCCAGCAGTGAGAGATCCTGACCATCAACACATTGACCACCTACTCAAAATGGACCACAGATTCAAATGGAGGGGAGAACTGTGCCTGCTGACTAATTAGCAAGGGAAGTGAGAGATACAACGAGCAAATAGGGAGTTGAGCTCTAATTGATGAAAAAGCTATGGAAACTGTAAACAATGAATGGTGATGCCTTTGTTAAAATGTATAAATAGTGTAAAGTTTAGATGATCAGGGAGATAGCCTTTTGTGTGCTACCACCCAGCTCCCTCCTTTGCACACACTAGGATAAAATACCAGAGATACCTCAACTCAGTGTGTGCATTGGCAGTGGGTAATGAACACACATTCAGGACAAAAATTTATGTTTGGAATTGCCAGTGGTAATCAATGAACTGGTGCATTCATGTCATCCCCAAAGACATCCTGATAGACTTTAGCGGTAACACACTGGAAAACAGGCCAAGAAGGACCTACCTCACTTTATTCAACAATGTTCTAAATGGTATTGTGTCACAGAAATTCTTGGATCTTTTGAACACAATAAAATAACTGTTTTTGTATTGCCTCTCAGATAAGTGGAAGCTAGGTAATATAGTGGGGGGTTTCTTGGTCTTTATTTTGGATATACATTCCAAAAGATGCTCTGGAAACTGAACTTTTATCTTCAGAAAAGGTTTAATGTCACGGGGGGGACCCGTGCTCCCTGTCCTAGTCCCCGGCTAGCTCTGCATGGGTGACTCGAGAGGATGTGGCCGCCCCAGCACCTCCAAGTCGGCAGCTGGATAGCGGCTAAGAGGCAGAGCGAGCCCTGCCCCTTATGCTGGGCCGTCAGTTGTCTTCCCGGGACGAGCTTCGAGGCAAAGAGGTGAGGAAGGAGCCAGCTAGGCCAGTAAGTCCAGAGAGCCTTTATTCCCCGAACACGGTTTGGCTTAACTCCNACAATAAGCATGTCTAAACATTGTTTGAAATACCATCTCAGAGTGAAAGTATGCAACTTGGTCACAGTCATACATTTTTAGGTTGTCAGCAGGGTTCCTCTAGTGGCCATGGGTGCTGATGTTTGACATCTAGACATTGAAAAATCATGCTTTGTCACATGCTAGGCTGTGAAAACAACCCCCCAAACAGGACCAAATGAGTAGATGAGGCAAATGGAAGACTGATGGCCTTTTTGCTGAAAGTTCTGAAGGTCAGCAGTACTCCACCTACTCCACCAGAAATTGGAAATCTCTGCTCATCAAATTACAGTGATCCTTCTGTAAAGGGGATATCAAATGAAACCACTGTGTTTCTTCTAAATTCCCTTCTTGCCTTAGACATCTCAATCATTTGGGAGCTGCTAAAATGCAAGTTCACTTCATATAATGACATCAGTGCATGCCAAGTCTCTGGCTTACATATGAACTTCTGGGGCAATGGTGCTAGTTCTCTGAAGTCATTTCTTCTGCTGTGTATAAGCTCCCATGGCATCTGAACAGTAATTACAAGGACAGATTTAAACAACTGACAGTGGCAATGTTACTGAATATATTTTGACCAATGAGTATCTTCACTTCCGTGAATTCAAAAAAGCCATTAAAATTAAAAAGTGTCTCTTTTTTAGCAGCAAGGGAAGATGGAAATGCTCTGGGGCTTGCTAGCAAAAAAAGAATCCAAAAGGATGGTGCTTTTTCCTCCCCTAGATGAAAAGCACACTCAACCAACAGGTCACAACATACTGTTCCCTGTTTATTTAGCTGTGCTGTGGCACAAAAGAGAGTGCATTCAAATTTAAAATCTTGGAAAAATAAAATTTGAAAGAAGACCTTGAATGTCAGCTAGCAACTGCGTGGTGAGCTGACCCTGGCTGGACATCAAGTGCCCATCAAAGCTGCTCTATCACTGCCCTCCTCAGCTGGACAGATAGAAAATAAACAAAAGGCTTGTTGGTTGAGCTAAGGACAGGGAGAGATTACTCACCAGTTAGCGTTACAGGCAAAACAGACTCAACTTGGGGCAATGACCTGAACTTGTAGGGTATCAGAGTAGGGTAACGAGAAGTAAAAGTAAATCCTTAAACTATTTCCCCCAGCACTCCCTTCTTCACCTCACTTCCCTTTTTCTCTACTTCGTGCTCACCTGCAGCACAGGGAGATGGGGAATGGGGTCTGCAGCCAGTTCATCACATGTTGTCTCTGCCACTCCTTCTTCCTCAGGAAGAGGTCTCCTCATACTGTTCCCCTGCTCCAGCACAGGATCCCTCCCACGGGAGTGAAAACTGCATGAACTTCCCCAGTGTGAGACCTTCCCACAGGCTGCAGTTCGTAATGAACTGCTCTATCATGGATCCCTTCTATGGGGTGCAGTCCCTCAGGAAGACTGCTCCAGTCTGGATCCCCCATAGGGCCATAAGTCCTGCCAGAAAACCTGCTTGAGTGTGGGCTCCTCTGTCCACGGGGCCACAAGCCCTGCCAGGAGCCTGCTCTAGCATGGGGTCTCCACCACGTCACAGCGTTCTTTGGACATCCACTTGCTCCGGGCCTGGATGTCTCCACGGGCTGAACGTGGATCTCTGCTCCACCACGGACCTCCACAGGCTGCAGGCAGCTACCTCACCTTAGTCTTCATGATGGGCTACAGAGGAATCTTCTGACAGCCGCCGCCCCTGTAGCCCCTGTGGCACCAAACCCTTGCTGTGCAAACCCAACACAAACTGCCCTGAAGAGCTGTCGCTTACCCACCTCCCTTACATCCTCTTAGCACCACTGTTGCTTTGAACTCTTCAGTGGCAGGCATGTTATTTGCAAAGATTGGCCACAGATATTTATTTTAGTAAGAGATGAACTTGTTCCTCGCCACTTTTGTTGCGTTTCCTGATAGAACACAGTAAAACATATGAAAAGATATCTTTCACAAGTATTAGAATAGTGGGGGATTGCAGATTCAGCGCTGCAGTGTGTTAAGTTTCTTGTAAAGTGCATTGTTATAACAGGACATCAAACACAGGGCAATTCTCCTGCTACAGTAGCCATGATGACTGATAGATTCCTTCTATTTGTCTGTGAACATGGAAACAACTTTAAAGATTTCTAAATATTTTTAAAGCAAAATTTCTAATCTTACATGCCGATTTTGAATAAAAAATTGAAAATTTAATCCTTGCTTCCAATATTTGAGTTCACTTCCTCTGCCATTAATAAATCCTGGAAAAAAAAGCGAACTAGTAGTGGGGAAAATGTGTTGTCTTTTTCCTTCAACAAATTCAATGCTTCTTTTAGTAATTTTAGGTGTTAATATTATCAGAATAAAAATTACTCAGTTTTCCCAGACTACTTCTCTGGAAAGAGTTTATTCCATCAGTACCTAAGCTTTAGTTCTAATTTTTCATATTTCTCTTACCCATTCCTGCCCAGGACACCAGCTACTTTGTCTTGCATTTTCAAAAGAAAGCAATTACTAACCTCATCAGTGAGAGTGTACAGATCTTATACTTTGCTTGAAGATTTAAGAGATGTATGGGACAAATTCCTGTGGAGTTAAGTGTTGCAGAAATGACAAATTCATGTCACTAAGTGCTCTTCGTGCCATATTTCTAGCCCACCAATTTTATTGCTCCCTGGATGCATTACTATTTTTAGCTACTAATCACAGCTACTCTCTCAGGCAAAACTCCCTCTGGAAGTTTCACAATTCTGCCAGATAGAGAGACTAGAGATCTTGGTTTTGAGGTGTGTTTCTCTTTATTTTTGAAGAGGAAGCAATACTATATGTTCTTTGTTGTTTCTATCTGATTATTTTCTTATCTTCCCTAAATATGAACATCTGTTATACTTGATAAAAGTACAACTGCTTTTTGTAATGAGGCAATGACACAAGGCCACATCAGTCCCCTTTCAACAGGACATATAGCAGAGTAGCTTTAAAATGCCTGATAAGAATTTAATAATCCAAGTGGAAAATTAATGGCATGTTACCAGAAAAATGGACAAGAAAGTACGGATAAGATTCTTCAGTTCAAGACAGGAAAAACTGAAAGCAGATCCTAGAATAATTTGTGTTCTTTAGACCTTTTGAATGTTGGTAATCATTGTGGACAATACCTTAGATTGTTAACATCAACAGCTAGGAGATAACGTTAGATATAAGGGGTGAATGTCCAAAACTAAGCTTCTGAATTCTCAATCACAGGTCTGCTTTTTGCTAGCTGGAACCTGTATTGGCTTGTTGTAAAACATAGAAACACTCTGGATTAAACAGAAGCATCATGACTAAATCCTGCAATGAGAAAGACACGCGCCATACCGTAAAGCAAACCCTCAATTTAGAGGCAGATCACATGCCTTTCTACATATATTTAGATGAAGAAAAGCAGGTTTATAAAATAGGAAAAGGGGGGAAATCCTTGAAAATGCACCCAAAAAAGTGCCCAGAGGTGCTTGGGGATTTGGCCACTGACACTCAAGATCAGTAACTGCAAGCCCCAGAAAAGCACAAAATCAACACTTTCCCCCCAGATCTCCAGGATCAACAGCAGTCCTCCCAATGAGAACAAAGTCAAGACTGGGTGAATGTTATGTTGGGAATGAGTGTGTATGCAAAGTTATTAAGGACGATAATGCTGACACCACCCCCAGTTTTTAAAACCCCAGTGTCCCAACACACACTGTTTTTTTCATCATGCTCATGACAGTAATACATGAAAATAAAGTAGAAATAAAACACCTAATAAAAATGCATTACTAGGTTATGTATACTGAAACTTCTATATGACACAAACCTACCATAAACCACTCAAAGTTTAACCAATTGACCAACAATTAAAACAAATATTTGATGAATCACAACATATTTTTTCAGTATTACTTAGAAAGACTGTCTAATATTTGAACATACCAAACAAGATAATCAAGGCTGAAATATAAGGACAGAGAAAATAAATATTGAAGTCAAGATGGAATGCCACAGATATGAAGTGTCTGTTACCAAGCTTTGCTTGCAATACTTCAGAGCAGGATCAATTAAATGAGGTGCAGAAAGCTACCAAATCTTTTCTCCAGTGAAAATAATCATACACATTATGAGGTAGTGTTGAACTGCACCCACACTGTTGTTCTAAGATAAAGCTGTCACTGACAACTGCAGTCAACATCCTGCACTGCCTCAAGGCAAGGTTTACCTCTCCTGCAAATCTAAAGGAAGTTTTGCCACTGATCCCAGTGGAAGTAAAAGCAAATGGAGAGAATGAAAAAAGACACAACAAAATAAAAACATCTCCAACACCAATATATTTCTGCAGCCCTCACTGATACTCAAGGTTTGCCTGCCTATTGTGTCACTGTTTGTTTTACCTGTACAAGATGAGTAAGTGTCTGTAATCATTTAAGTATCATGAATTCCTATTTGTATTTCTAAAGTGGCACCACACACTGCTCAGAAGTCTTTACAGGTAGCTCAGAGGGCTTGCTAAACGCATTTGATGTGATTGCTAGCCAGTTCTGTGGGTGCTTGAAAAAACTTAAGTTACCTTCAGTTGTCTTAGAATCTATGCAGCCTCCAGACACTTGACTGTGCGTAGTTATGAACTTGGCTTGCACCTACCATACAGAAAGGGAGACTCCCCTTCCACCTGGTTATAATAAATTGCTGAGCTGTATTTGGATTTTAACTACTTTCCCATATGGAAAGGCTGTGTGACTTGGCAACTACCATGATCCTAAGAAACCATCATGTCTCTTCACTGTTCAGTTTGAGTGTTTTTAGGACTGTCTCCTGGGTCAAATGCAGCTCTGGGAAATTCAAATGTAGTATTTGTGCTGGAGTTGCACACAGTGATGGCAGGAAGGTGATAGGACAGCATTGCTGGATGATCAACTATGAGAGCAAGTGAGCCCCAGGGAATGCCAAAGGTGGCAGTTCCTCACTGCCTTGCTGTCTAGCTGAATATACAACTATCCCTCAGTGAAGAACTGCTACCATTTTCTGCTTACAAATAACTGCCAGGGCCTCTGCTTAGGGGTAGGTGCTATGTGTCTTGTGGATTTAAGAAGACTGGGATATGCACTTTTAGTCTGGATAACTGTATTAGAATACATTTCTTTGGCCTTGGAGCTGTAGGAGAACAGCTGTAATAATTTTGTTTTGCTCAAGAGAAGGAACAAAGAAGTTTGTGTATTTAAGAGTTCATATAAATGCTCTGCAGGAAATCCAGCTGAAGAGTCTTCTGTCACACATGAATGGAAAAGAAGCAGAGAGATAAGCATGCTATTCTAACAACACACGAATTTTGGGTATCATTTTTTTGTTGGAATTAAAAATCAGGCTCTTCAATGCCTGTAAAGGTCTCAATAATGACAAAAACATTGTGGAGATTTAAATGAGCTAACAGTGACACAATAAAGCCAGGTAAACAGCTTGATAGACTAGCTCAACATTTACAGCTTCATAATCTTGTGATCACCCTTCAGCTAGTGCCATTTCAGGCACAGAACACACCACTATCACTGAGACTCTTTTAAAGTATTTTAAGCAAAGAACTACATGTTCAAAACACTATCAGAGCAACAAAAAGACATTATCTAGCTTGTGGAATTGTACCCGAACATTCTGAACAGGAAATTCTGGTTACAGTTTGTTTTGTTCTAGAAGTAGGAACACTGAAATCAGTGGCAGAGACGGACAACTTGACTTGGCCATACAGCATGGGCAGCAGTAAAGATATCTCCAATCAGTTTTTGGGGTTTTAATACAGAACGCTGTCACACCTGAAAAGGAGGAATGACCAGAACTCTGTGTGAGTGTTTTTCATCTAGAAGTCAAAGCAACAATGTATTTTATCCAGAGTGTAAGCCTATCCTGGTTCTAAGGTTTCATGCTTTAGTTTTTACTCTTCTGCATTATAAATTGAAATAGATTTAAATGTATGGCAAGTTATAAATATGCAATCAGACAGGACAGAATTTGGCTCTTCCGGATCCTCATCCTTACAGTTACAAATCCATCTTTCTAAGGTTAATTCCGTTCTCAGATATCAAAGACCTAGAGTGTGAGAGTGATTGCTGGGATGCCTGTGAGGCCTCTCTTCCTGTTCCAACAGCCTGATAACAAGAAAGGATCAGATAGGAACATCAGTGTAATGGTGAATGTGAATGGGACAATCAAAGCTGTCTCAGGGAGTGTTTGTCCAAGACTGATAATGCTAAAGATTAAGATAATAATCAGATGGATTAAATGGTAATCAGGCAATTAACAGAGACCTTGGTGGAATAAAAAATTCCCCCTGAAAAGCAGTATAAAAAGCAGCAGAAACAACGAGAAGCATTGTTTCTTCTAATTGCAGCAGTGGAGAAGGCAGCTGCTGGTGCTGGGGCAGAGAGAGCAGCCTCACTGCATGGCATTGCTGGGCATTTGCACCCCACTTCTGTGAAGGACACAGGGGAGGGAAGCTCCATTGGCATGTGCCTATGGGACCTTGCAGGGGGCTTCCTCAGTGACTTGTGGGTCTGGGCTGCAAGGGTGAAACAGGCGAACGTACAGCTGGAGCACTCTGTCCCACACAGTGAAAGGCAGGAGAGGGGACATGAGCTTTCGACCTGCATGAAAAATCATCCATTTAGGTGGGAAAGGAGAGTGGGACACCATTCATAGATATCATCATAACGCTGGGGGTTATAAATGTGCCTAAAATTTTTTTTAAGTGGCTGTCAGTGTTTTGAAAGCATTTAGTATCAGTTTATCTATTATATTGCTGACACTGATCCTGAATGCATAGTTAATTGCCAATTAATTTAAATGTGATGGAACACTTAAGTCCTGTTTTGACAAAAGGGATTTGAACATTTCTACAGGGCCAGAACAGTGGATGACAAGAAAAAGAAATCCAGCAACTTATGCTTGAAAGAGTATCGTCAGATAGACCAAAATGTTTCTTGTAGTTAGGGTGAGACCCATCTGTGTTAGGAGGCTTTCACAGCTTTTATGCAGACATTGCCTTCTGGTCTCAAGCCCTCCAAACGCCTCTGTAGTTTCTCATTGTAATTCTCCTTTGCAATGCTGAACAAGGAACATATTTTCATGGCTGATCAGACTGGTGAAAAATCCATCAAGAGCAGTTGTGATATAGCTGATTCCATTGCCTACCTGTGGGGTTATTTGCTTTTGAGCATTTTGAGTCAAGATGCATCCTAGGGTTCGTTATTCCGTAAGTGTGCTCATCTTGTGTGAAGCATGTACCGTGGTACCAAAGACTGTCATGCCAGCTCTGTACATTGCTTTGATGTGTTGTGATACTAAGAATTTATAGGTGCAGCCAAGGTAACAACTGAAAAGCAAATGGCTTCTTATTGCAAAAACATTGACAAGAGAACATGTAATAGTTGGCGATTTAATCAAGTTGACTGACTAGAGAAAATTGCAATTATGAAGAATTCAGAATTGTCTGCTTTTGGTGACAGCTGCAACCTTGGCTGACATCCAAGGAAATTTTAGCACTGGGTCTCAAATAGGACTACACTAGGAGAAACCTACTGGCTGCTTCCAAGTTTGGTACTTCAATGACCCCTGAGGAAACCTGCCTGTCCTTTCTTGACCTTTAGCTTACATGAAGTCTTACAGAAACTGCTTCAGATTATGCAGCAATGTCCTTTGGTGACAGCAAGACCTGGTAAGGCTGGATCAGAACAGCAGTGACACCTGAACCCTACTGCTTTCTATCAGCACACACACTGACTTCAGAAACTCCCTACCATTTCTCCTGGAGAAACCTCTGAGTACTGACCGAAGATACTATATTGGAAGACCTTTTACCTATGCTGGGCTAGTTACCCAGCTACCAACCAGCTTCTGCTGACTATCCAGCAACTAGCCTGTTCCAATGATAAAATAGAACCAGAATCTTGACATGCTATTTAAGAGTGTACAGTAATGTATTTTGAAAGAACATGATGGTAATTTTGTTATACACTACATACCTCCTCCAGAAACAAGAAGTATTCCTTGTATGTAGCATGGTACAGTAACCCCTCTGGCAGCAGTAAGGGACGTGCCTTTGAAAGCAGTGACCTCCTTTCAAGTGGAAATTACACTGAAAATAATGAAGTAGAAAATCAGTGTTTTTAAGAAGTGTGTACTTCAATACTCTGTTGAAAGTAGAAAAAGACCTTCAAGTACAGAAATACCGTGTCTCAAAAGCTTTTATTTTGGAGCTTATGAAAATGCTATGTATCCAGGAAAATAGCTGTGCAAGGTATTGCAAAAGATGTGATTTTAGATTCAAAACATGAACGACCTGAAGTCTCCATTTTCAGTTTTAGTATGAAAATCTTTGAACTTCAAAAAAACTCCATCTTTTCTGGCTTTCCTGACTTCCTTCTTCATTGAAAAAAAGCACTAGTATATGAACAAAGAGTAGAATAGAAAAGTGTCCATCAAACATCACACTTCCTGATGAATCCTCTACACCCATATCTGATTATGAACAATAAGCAATTCTTTAGCACAGTCTGCTCAGTGATGGCAAGTACTTGGTCTGTTTTGCTACCCAAAATTAAAGAGCCTTTTATGGCAGCTGGAAGGTCCATAAGAGTACTTTACACACCCCTACTCAATGGTACGTAAGGGCTAATGCACTCATGCAGAAGGTATTAAAATATTTCCCAAATATGACTATCCTAATGGAATAGTAACTGGGCCATTTTCATAAGCTTTGGAGGAAAGGACAAGATTTCCTCCCTAAAACTCCTTACTGCTGGCAATCAGCATATCCATGGCAAACTGCAGGGGCTATCTACCACCTTTAACAACAGCGTGCTCCCACAGGTTTTCATCACTACACGTCAGAGTCTTCCCCAATAAGAACCATCAACCTAAGAACCATCAACTTACAAGTACTAAGGAAAGGCCCATCATTCACTTCTTATAAGAATGAATAGCTGGGGATAGGGGAATGCAAGCTTTGTCTTCTCTAAATCTGCCTTCATGTTGCTTATGTGTACATGAAGCATAATCTCAGTACTGATACTTGTACTACCACTGAGTGCCCTTGCTTCTTGCAATCTCAACCAACCGTTCTCATTTGCTCTCTTTTATCTTGGACATTAATTTCATGGCAATCTGCTCTGGCCAAAAAAGAATTTCATTACTGTGAAAATACCTTTCTGCAATGTCAGTTTTATGCAGTGATGTAAGCCTGCATTGTCCAAGTTCACACATAGTTTCACTGAAGCAGGGCAGCAAGGTAATACCACATGTTTCCCTGGCCTTACTCCACCAAGCTGAGCAACTGAATTCCACTGTATTTTATTTCTTTCTCTTTTTGCCTATGTACTCCCTTATTCTAAAGCATGACATCAGTCATGATGATGATTCAAGATCCCATACTAAAAACATAAATAAAATTGTGATGTGTTCTCACTTCAGCTCAGTGCCTGAGCTCATTTTCATCTTCTCTGTGTTGTATACTCTCTAATTTCTGTGCAGATGTGCAGCATTAGGTTTCATAGCCAGATGTATTCTCTGTCAGGGGAAAAATATCTGCTTGCGCTGCAGCCCATCACTTATCTGATGTGCTCATAAAAGGCACCTGCAGAAATATTGTTAAGACTCTTCAGATTATATGCAATGAAAACGTTACTCTCTTCTCTGTGAGAAGAAAGTATGCAACAGTGAAGGAAAAGAAAACTACTATATTGCTACGACAGTCAGAAATTTCATGCGGCCAACACTACCCTACCACCACAGCACTTACAGAGACTCATCCATAACTGAGAAAAAATAAAGAATTTGTAATTCACGATTATGTTTCTTTGCATAAAACATGATGATTTCACTTTAAATGTAGAATTCGCAAGGCAGTTTATAATGGGAAAACTCCAATACCAAGTGTCTTATGCAAGGCTACATGACAATCCAGTTACAAAATAAAGACAAACCTTACATCTTCATTTCTGAAGTCCACTTATTCAATATCATTACTGATCTAATAACAACTGCATTTTTTTACTGTAGACCTTGGTGTCTACAACTGCATGATAATCAATTTATACTGTCTTACTAAAGACACAAACCCTTTTTTAATGAACTGCATAGATTACCATTTAGACAAGAGGTAAGTAGTGAAATTCCATAGTTTGATGCCTAATCCTTGTATTAAACAAATTAAATGGCAGTAACTTCTCAAACTAGAGTTTAATTCCATTTTTTCTCCAAGCTCTTCTGTACTGTTTACACAAATTTTGTCTCATTTTTTACTTTTATTGGAGCTTTGCTTCCCATAAATTAAAATTACAATCCAACACACAAACATAAGTCACTTCATGTTCAGTATTTGTTTTTAAAATCACTAATTAAAGTAACCTAAAAGGCAAATTTTAGCTGGCTGAAGACTACATTTTTCAATGTGATGCTATTCAATCATCTATCATTAAAGGAATTTTTACAGGCTGCCCAGGGAGGTCATGGAGTGTCTCTGGTGACCTTCAAGACCCACCTGGACACATTCCTGTGTAACCAGCTTTAGGTAACCCTGCCTTGGCAGGGAGGTTCAAGAGGGTCATCTCCACAGGTCCCTTCCAACCCTAATGATTCTGAGAATTTTGAGGAGCCATTTTTGTGATTAAATTGAGAGGGTATAACTCATAAAAAATCACACTCCAATTCTCTTGTGTCCTATTAAGACTTCCTGTGTGAGCCTCTTCAAGCTGCCGAAGACACAAGTCCTCAGGGTACTTCAGGAGACTCCTCTGGTTTCTTTTCCAGGCTGTAAATAAATAAATGCCCGTAACATGTAAGTGACTGTGGTGATTTTAAACATAGAATCATACAATATTAAGAGGTTGGAAGGGACCTTAGAGACCACCCAGTTCCAACCCTCCTGCCATGGGTGGGGACACCTCCCACTACACCAGGTTGCTCAAGGCCTTATCCAACCTGACTTTGAGCACTGCCAGGGATGGGGCATCGACAGCTTCTCTGGGCAACTTGTTCCTGTGTCTCACCACCCTCACAGTAAAGCATTTCTTCACAATATCTAATCTAAATTTCTCCTCTTTCAGTTTGTACCCATTCCTCCTTGTACTACCACTACAATTCCTAATGACAAGTTCCCCTCTGGCGTCCCTGTAGGTCGCCAGAGAGGACTGCTTAAGTAAGAGGACTAAAGGTACTCACCACGTACCTGCAACACTAAACCAACCTCGAGCGCCTTCACCAACCCAACCACGTCAATACCAACTTCCTCTTTTAGGCCTAAAACCCCCTCCATGAATTGTGCCGGATGCTCCCGAAACAATACAGTTTCGTCTTTTGTCTTCCTCCACAAACTGCACTGGGTTCGCTCTGTTTCCTTCCACCGTGACCCGTCAGACGAGACCCGCTCCCCCCGACAGGGACACACCGGTACAGCTGCCCCGGCCCAGGGAGCTCATACCGGGATGGTCACACCGCCACGGCTGTCCCCGCCCGGCAAGGTCACACCACCACGACTCCCCGCCCAGGGAGCTCACACCGGCACGGCTCCCCGCCCAGGGAGCTCACACCGGCACGGCTCACCCCGCCCAGGGCGGTCACACCGGCACGGCTCACCCCGCCCAGGGACCTCACATCGGCACGGCTCACCCCCCCCGGGGCGGTCCCACCAGCACGGCTCCCCCTGCCCGGGGCGGCGCCCCGCCTGCGGGGCCTGCGGTGTGCGGTAGGGGCGGGGCGGCGCAGGCGCGGGACGGCGGCTGGAGCCGAGGTGAGGCCGGCGCGGGGTCGGGGCGGCGGGGCTGTGTTAGTGACGGGGGCGGTGTTGGTGGCCCTTTTGCTCTGCGGGGAAAGGAGCTGGGCCCTTCCGCAGCTGCCTCC
>VYXC01006975.1:44909-82809 GCA_013397175.1 Platysteira castanea
ACCCCCTCCATGAATTGTGCCGGATGCTCCCGAAACAATACAGTTTCGTCTTTTGTCTTCCTCCACAAACTGCACTGGGTTCGCTCTGTTTCCTTCCACCGTGACCCGTCAGACGAGACCCGCTCCCCCCGACAGGGACACACCGGTACAGCTGCCCCGGCCCAGGGAGCTCATACCGGGATGGTCACACCGCCACGGCTGTCCCCGCCCGGCAAGGTCACACCACCACGACTCCCCGCCCAGGGAGCTCGCACCGGCACGGCTCCCCGCCCAGGGAGCTCACACCGGCACGGCTCACCCCGCCCAGGGCGGTCACACCGGCACGGCTCACCCCGCCCAGGGACCTCACATCGGCACGGCTCACCCCCCCCGGGGCGGTCCCACCAGCACGGCTCCCCCTGCCCGGGGCGGCGCCCCGCCTGCGGGGCCTGCGGTGTGCGGTAGGGGCGGGGCGGCGCAGGCGCGGGACGGCGGCTGGAGCCGAGGTGAGGCCGGCGCGGGGTCGGGGCGGCGGGGCTGTGTTAGTGACGGGGGCGGTGTTGGTGGCCCTTTTGCTCTGCGGGGAAAGGAGCTGGGNCCCGCCGCCTCCCCAGGGGGTTCGGACCAGACGCGGACGGTGCGACTCGGGCCTGATCCGGGCCGGGAGCGCGGAGGTGTCGCAGCCGCCGAGGTGGCAGCGGCCAAGCGTTTGGAGAGGCGGTGGTGAGAGCGAGCCTCTGGTCAGCCCGTGGGTGCAAGGAGTCAGTGGGGTTGGCTGTCTTCCCTGAAAATCCTAAAGTCACGGTGTCGGATGGCCAAGTCAGGTGGCCTTGGCTTCCCCACTGTCGTTCGGGCGGGGCACCGGCTGCCTTCTGAGAAGGAGCCGAAGCGAAAGAGGCTTGATCCTTCTGCTGTGAGGAACTAAACAAAAAAGGAAAAAAGAAGTTCAGATGCAGAGCTCTGGTGAGTTAGAGCTGCGGTAGTGAGGTGTGTGTTCCTGACCCTTTGGTCCCGGGTGGGATTCCCTGCTGCTGTCATGTGGAGTGCTATAGGCAAGAGAGGAGAGGAAGGTTGCCGTCTGCTCGTGTGAGGTTTTCCTCAGGATGAGTGGGTTTTAGCTGTTACACTTTTATGTCCTTGGTTGAATTTGTTTGCAAACCTTTTTTATTTCATATCTTCCTGTAACTCTAGTATAACTTTTAGGGAAGATGGAACTTCCTGTTATCTTCTGCAGCCTCATCAGAATGGTGAAGCTGTAGAGTTGATGGAAATTGCCAGGGGAAGTGTTCAGGGATTGTGTCGACACAAGATAAAAAGTTACCTATCAATACAGTCTATAAAATGCTGAGCACCTGTATCATAACACCTTGTGCGTGATTTAAAGGATATATTTATCGTTTCAGTTTTCTTACACAAGCCGTATGTTGTGCAGGTTCATCGTACTTCTGTAGTGAGTAAAGGGCATTTGAGGTCTGACTAATGATTGTAAAGCATGCCACTTTGTTATATGGAACATATATATGTATATATACACACTTCCAGAATGAATGAAGTCGAGGATGAAATCTCAGGTGCTAAGTCAGGTTACCTCTTGAAAATGTCATTTGGAAACAAAAGAATTGTGGAAAGGCTTTGGTTGGAAGGCACTGTAAAGATGATGTAGTTCCAGTGCCCCCTGCTCTGGGCAGGCATGCCATCCACTAAATCAAGTTGCTTAGTGCACCATCCAGCCTGGCCTTGAGCATTTCCAGGGATTGGGCATTTGTTTCTCTGGGCAACTTGTTCCAGTGCATCACCACCGTGATGGTAAAGAATTTCTTCCTAACGTCTAGTCTAAATATTTCTTGTCTTGGCTTAAAACAAGTCTTGTCACTACCTACCTGTGTAAGAAGAGGATGAGATAATTATGAAGGTTCTTCTAACTTTCTTTTCCTACAAAAACTTCTTTTTTTAGGTAATGTAAGCATTTCAGTTACACAAGAGAGAGGAAACAGTCATGTCAGCTCTTTGTCCACCACCATCTCCTGCAGTTGCTAAGACAGAGATCTCTTTGAATGGGGAGTCACCGTTATTAGCTGCCACTTTTGCTTACTGGGACAATATTCTTGGCCCCCGAGTGCGGCATATCTGGGCTCCAAAGACAGAACAGGTACTTCTCAGTGATGGTGAAATAACTTTTCTTGCTAACCACACCCTGAATGGAGAAATACTTCGAAATGCAGAAAGTGGTGCAATAGATGTGAAGTTCTTTGTTTTGGCAGAAAAAAGAGTAATCATTGTGTCATTAATCTTTGATGGAAACTGGAATGGAGACAGAAGCACATATGGACTATCAATTATACTTCCTCAAAGTGAACTTGGTTTCTACCTGCCACTTCACAGAGTGTGCGTGGATAGGTTAACACATATTATAAGGAAAGGAAGGATATGGATGCATAAGGTAAGTTTATTGTTCGTTATTTAAAATAATTGTTAGATTGTCTTTTGCAGAAGCAAAAATTGAGATGCTGTGACATCTATTATGTAGCGGTCCAGACACACAAACTCAGAAAAGGCTGATCTCTACACAGTTTTAAAGGTTAAAGGTTATCAAATTATTCTGTCAGCAAATTCAAGGCTGGGATTTTTAGTCACAGGATTTATCCTGGTGATATAACTCATACAAGACTGTAGTTGAAAAAAGTTTCCTGTAGAGTTTTTCATCTCTCTGAATTTCATATAAATTGTTGCTTTTAATTGTGTTAATTTGTGTATTTAAACTAGGTATAGTTGTAAATTTACTGTTTCAAATCGTGGTTTTCCTTGTTGAGGTCCAGAAAAGGGAACTGATGCAATTAATCTTCTCAATGCTGATACAGTTTTATTTTTAAAAAATTGAGTGTTAATAAAGAGTTTGTCAGGACTTAAACTGTGTAGAACTAAAGGGAGTTACAAAAATACAGCTGCTTTTGTCCAAATATTTTTACTCCTGAAACTCAAAAAGAAAAACATGCTAAATTTTTCTTAAGCACTGGAACTCTAACCTTTGGGTAAATCATGGGTAGTTTTCCCAATACGGAAATTAAGTGAAAACATTTATGTGTTTTTCTTGAAAATAAATAAGAGTCTAATGGTAAAAATTTAAATTTTTGTCATCTTCATGGGGTCCAAGCTGTTTTAGAACAGTAGAGTGCACATCAGCTGTAATGTATATGGTGATGCACATTTGCCTGATAATCTTCTGTTCTGAGACCTGTAGTCAACGTACTTCACTTACTCTTTGACCTATCTTATGTGATCTCATTATAGAAATAACAAACTGATCTTATTTTTGTGGTAGTGTTTCCTTTTTTCTATATTGCTGGTAGTGCTTTCTGAAACATTGGCTTTTCAGACCTTCTGGGGTTTACTTTTCAGGGGAAGGATACTACTTTAAGTTCTTTCTCAATATAGTAGAAACACAAATATTTAATTCCTTATCTAGTCTTCTAAAACCCTGCTAGAGGTTAGTGAATGCTATCTCATGTTCCTGATTACATTGCTTCTCTCATTTACTGTGCTCTTTACTGATTTCTAATGTGAGTGGTCAAGTAAGAATTATCCACCATTTTTAGCTGTAATACATTTTCTCAGTTTTCAGATATTGCTCCATACCAGTATGTTTACACAGTAGCAGTGACCTTCAAGCACCATTGAGAATGAGAAAAAAATGTTTTCTACTAATTTTTTCTTTCTCAGAAATTAGTCATTAAGTTCTTCGTTCTTTTTCAGATGTTCTTGAAGCAGGCAGGTCAGTTGAATTAGCTGAGACAGTGATACATTCTGAAATAGACATTTATTATCTGTTTTTTTTTTCTCTGTGGGAGATCACAGATCCCTGCATAGATCTGCAGTTCTTCAGTCTTATTTAGAAAAGAGAAAACTGCTTGAAAAACGACAATTAAAATTTAGCCGTGAATTGTAGAATAATCATAACAATGATAATGAATTAAAACCAGTTCATTCTGTAGTTTGTATTTTCAGGCAGTTTAGCAGCTGTGGTTACATACAGCAAATCAAAAAATATTCAAGTCCTATCTGAAAGGTGTTGTGTATCTGTTATGGAGGTTCTAATAGTTGTGATTATTAGGTCTCATTAGTTCTTTGTAGAGCCAGACAACATTTCCAGCTAGACTTGAGATGAAAGGAAGCCTTCTGAACTCGAGAATCAGGAGAAACATGGAGCAGTGTTCAGACTGACAAAGAGAGACAAGCAGCTCTGAGCAAGTCATCAGTACAGGATTAAAAACCCCTTTCACCTACTCCAATTTATGGTCTATGCGTTTGTCTAATGATTTTGAACAGTTATGTTTCTGAAAAGAAGGGGCTCACACCATTTGTTCAGCCTTATCTTCAAGAAGACTTGAATTTTTTAAAAATCATTGTCGAGGGTGTCTTCCTTCTCTCACTGGAGGGTGGAGGTGCCCTGAAGCAGTCTGCCTTGTTCCAGTGTTATTTTTCACTGATGCATCTTTTAGATGGTTAGAAAAGTTTTATCACTGTTTTAGGACAAACTACTCCATTATTCCCTATTCATCTGTTCAAAAAAACCTTTAGCAAACTCTTTTCACACTTGAAGTTGATTAACTCTGAGTAGGTCAGTCACAGGAAACTAATGAGTAACCAATAAAAATGAAATAACCTGTCAGCATCTAGCAAAAGATATCATTAGTTCTCCCAGCATCTGCTATTTCTGGTGACTTGTATTGATGCTCCAGTGATTAACGCCAAATTCTCTTTATGAATAATAACTTTATTCCATTGTAAGTTCATTTTAAATGCAGTTTGCTACTCAGCTGCTGATGAGTCTGTTTTCAGAGCTTTGTTCAGTCTCTTGTACGTTGTGTTTTGTGTACTTTGAGGTTTCATGTCTCCTGTGCTTGGTTATAAAACAGCATGTTGAAGACTTGGAAGTGCCTCAAAAAAAAGTCTTTTGTTTCCTACCCTCTCCAGTCAGATAATTTTTCTCATTCTGAAGATGTTATTTTTCTCTTCTTGCATCAAGAATCCTCAATCTATGCTGTATCCATTTGAAAATAAAAATCCATACATAAAGTGGAATTCTTCACCATAATACCATCATGTGGCATTTTCTTGATCTGTAATGAAGAAAATGTTTTGACATTTTCATCAAACCCTCGCTTTCCTGCTGTTCCTGCCCAAATGTAGGAGATGTTTGGTGGAGGGCAGAGCAGGGAGCGTTGAGCTGTGTTGCATGACATCACTTCCTCCTAAAGTCAATCTGTAAGAGAAAAAAGACTTGGACATCAAAATTTGAATCTAAGAAGCGTGACTCCACAGAGGAGAAACTGTACTGTGTGACTGTTGTGTGCATACCTACGTGAACACATGCCAGAGCATTTATATTTTACTGCTTCTATTGCTCAGGAGAGGCAAGAACATTTCCAGAAGATTGTCCTGGAAGGCACGGAAAGAATGGAGGATCAGGTAAGAGCCTTCTGGTGGATGCATATGGCACACCAGTGCAAAACCATGTGACTGCATCAGGTGACTATAGAAGTTGGTGCTTCTTCTTATTTTTGGGATCAAGGAAGATGCATTGGACTGGCTAATAATGTGACCTGCGCAGTAGGCAAAATTTCTGAAGATGGGATAATGGAAGCTGTGGTTAAATTAAAGAAAAATATATTTTGTCACTTTAGGGGTAAAATAGAAATCAGTGAAGAATATTACCTTTCAGAAAAGGAAACTCATTACTTTGAACCTGAAGCTCTGTAAAGGTAGCAGCTTCCAGAATCATCCCAGTCTCCTGTCGAGGTTGTTTTCTCATTAGGTTAGGTCACCTTTTTAAATTACAGAAACATACAGTGTCTGTCATGTTGGAATCCCCTTGGAGACTTAAATGGATAAGACTGTGAAAAGAATTTGATTTCTGAAACTCTGAATGTGAAATTATGGCTTCATTTTCTTGTGATAGATAAGTCAGGAAAGAATTTTTGTATGTTAATAAGGAATATGCCTGATTTTGGTTTCCAGTCATTGTTAAAACATCAGACTTAAATGTAAAATGCTTAACAGTGATTGCACATAACATATGATGAAATTATCTCACTTCAAATACTTCTTGTCTAGGCCAATCAAAACTGATGCTGAAAATTAGCGTAAGACCCGGAAATACATTTTAGGCATGATGGTGAGAAGCCAAATATATGTTTCCAGTTCATAGTTATTGATGAGCAAAGCCCAAGAAGTCTGTGCATCAATTTCTGCTCATACTACCCTTCCAAGCAATAGGTAGTTAAGAATGTTTTGCATGTAATACTGCAAGTTCATGTTAGTAGTAACTTCTAATACTACCCAATGTGCTTTTACTTCAAGCATTTTATTTATTGTGCAGGGTCAGAGCATCATTCCAATGCTGACAGGAGAAGTCATTCCTGTAATGGAACTCCTTTCATCTATGAAATCACACAGTGTTCCAGAAGAAATAGATGTAAGTTCTTGTTTTATTTGTATTCTGAATTGTTTAGAAGTGGCTTTTGCCCTCTGGATAAAACATAGTTTTGGCCCTTTAGTTTGATCACTCACTTTGCCAGAGAAAATGCCCATTTTCCTAAATTCTTGTATACTTCTGTTGATTCACATTGAGTTCTCCTAAGTGGTGTAGGGAATGGCAGTATTTTTTATGGTCATCAGTTAGCAAAATTGACTGCATAGGATGATGTCATTTTACAACTGGAAAGGCAGTTTGAGGCAAACCAAAATGAATGGGCAGATAAATGGGTTTGATGTTGATACCTGTTTCAGCACGTTACAGTGTTCTTGTGGAAGTAGAAGTGATCTGACATGCACTAATTTAAAGTATTCTGGACTTCTTTTACCAAAAAAAAAACCATTAGGAGAAACCTGACTTGTGACTGGTGAAGACTTAATAGTCAAGTGACTTTCTCATTTTCAAAATGCTTTGTCTAAAGTCAGATCTTTTTAAAACTGCGTTTTGGGGAAGTCTTACAACTTAAATAGTTCCCAAACAGTTCCCACCTATCAAAGGGAAAATTAATTAATTTGAAGGTGATCAGGTCCTTGTCTAACTTTTGTTTATATTTACTTGCATTTCAGATAAGTGACACAGTGCTAAATGATGATGACATTGGGGATAGTTGCCATGAAGGCTTTCTCCTCAAGTATGAAATTCAGTTTTGATTTATGCTGTAGTAAAATGATTTAAACTTGTGTATGCATCTAAATGTATCTATCTGCATGTGCATGTGAACATGGATTGGAATAGATTTTTTTATAGGAGGGGAACAATGACAGGTATTTGGCTTTTTGAGATTTTTGTCATTAAAATGTTATAAAAGTTTCTGTCATTTTACAAGAATGGTTTTGGACCAGTAGCTGCATCTCTGTAGACTGTGTTGTCACAGGATCATTTGTTCAATAGTAGAATTCCTATCAAATACAAATTTTTCTTTGATTCCTACATTTAATTTTATAAGACTCTAAGTCAAAGTCTTGTATATTTTTTTTTAAATAGCCAAAAACCTGGGTTGTGCATAAACTCTAAGTAAGTGTCATTAATGGTATGGCATGTAGCATGCTAATTGTTGAGTTGTGTATTTTTTCCCCCACCCCGTTTTTAATTTTTAGGTGGAAATAGTTGAACTTGAGAGCAACTTGGTCTTGTCCTATGGGAAAGTGTATTTCATAGATTTTAATTGATGTTCTGTTGCCTTGCATAGTATCTCCTGCATAACTGCATTTGTGTATGTAGTGCTTGGTGACATCTATTTATATACCATCACGTGTGCTTTCAGTACTGAAGAAACTGTTGAACTTTTGGATTTCAGCAGTAACCTACACTGCTGTTTAAAGCCCTGTGGTTATGGACATATAGGCTATATTCATACTTGGAGCACTTTTTCCTGCTTGTGAAGGTGATAATTGTTTCATTTCAAAAATATGGTTGAATGTATTAACCTATTTCTGTTTTAACTTGCAGTGCAATTAGTTCACA
Organism: Platysteira castanea; assembly: GCA_013397175.1. Lineage (NCBI taxonomy): Eukaryota > Metazoa > Chordata > Aves > Passeriformes > Platysteira > Platysteira castanea. The sequence continues at coordinate 52,885 of VYXC01006975.1, forward strand.
CCTACAGACCTGTGGTTGTTCTGTAGTTGTAGGAAGCAGTGCAGAAAAAGTTAATAAGGTAACATACTTTCTAGTAAACTGAACTTAAATGCTGATTATTAGGAGTGTGTTACTTGGAACAAAGTTAATCTGTAAACATACTTGAGGCTGAAGAAGGAAGGAATACTGTTGTCTGGCTATCTTCAGCTGACTGATCTAGCAGGAGATAATTCTACCTGAAAATTGCCTTTCAATTGTATTCTGACAACTATAAGAAAACCAGTGTATTTAACTGATACAGTATATAAATGACTAGAAAATGAGTCTGAGCTTTGAAAATTAGGTTTGTTAGCTAAAATACACAGATTGAAGAGACTGACTGGCCTTGCCCATTTCAGCTATGTCAATCACAGAATCATCAAAGCTGGAAGAGACCTTTAAGGTCACCCATCCAACCATCCACCTGGTGCTGCCACTGTAACCCTTAAACCGCTCAACCACATCATCCGGCGCCAGATCCAGACCTCTCTTAAACACCTTCAGGAATGGGACTCCACCACCTCCCTGGGCAACCTATTCCAGTGCCTGACCACCCTAACAGCTAAAATTTGTTTTATAATAAGTAAACTGAATCTCCCCTGTCTTATTTTAAGGCTTTTTCGTTTTGTGCTCTCACTGGAGGCACAGCAGGAGAGACTGGCCCTCACCTCACTACACCCTCCTTTCAGGGAGTTGTAGATGGTGATGAGGTCACCTCTGAGCCTCCTTTTCTGGAGACTAAACAACCAGTCCTCCTAAGACATGTTTTCTAGTCCTTTCATGAGCCTTGTTGCCCCTCTCTGGACATACTCCAGCACTTCAATGTCCTTCATGAAGTGAGAGGCCCAGAATTGAAGACAGTATTTGAGCTGTGGCCTCACCAGAGCCAAGGGCAAGGGGACAGTCACTTCCCTGGTCCTGCTGGCCACACTATTGCTGATACAGGCCAGGATGCCATTGGCCTTCTTGGGAACACTGCTGCTCATATTCAGCTGGCTGTCAGCCAGCACCCTCAGGTCCCTTTCTCCTGAGCAGCTCTCGAGCGACTCTGCCCCCAGCCTGTAGTGCTGCATGGGGTTGTTGTGACCCAAGGGCAGAACCCAGCATTTGGCCTTTTTGCACCTCTGGCAGTTTGTCCTTGGCCCATTGATAAGTCTGTCCAGATCTCTCTGCAGAGCCTTCCTACACTTGAGCAGATCAACATTCCTGCCCAGCTTTGTGTCATCTGCAAACTGGCTGAGGGTGCACTCAATCCCCACATCCAAATCATCAATAAAGATGTTGAACAGGACCAAGCCCAGAGCTGAGACCTGGGAAACAGTGGTAGCAGTGAGTACACAGATAATACCCATGTCATTGGGTATTACCTGTATGCTCTTAAGCAATTAGTATGACCATAATTTCTCCTGCTCTGGCAGTAAACATACTACGTACTTCTGTGTCGTGAGCTGCTTGTGTTTCATGGAACCTGTGTCTGTTTCTTCAGTGTGAAATAAAAATGATGAACTGTGGGCCTGCTGAATATATTATATATTACTTGTAGACTATGCATACTATATATTATGTATTTCATAGTATATAGGGCTTTTTGCCTTAATGAAGTACAACGGTTTTTAAAAAAAAAGGCATCTTTAGTAAACCTATGTTTTGAAATAAACAGTTTGTTGTGCTTTATAAAAATTGGGGCAGAGTGAATGCATTGTTTCATGTATTACCAGCAGTGGTAAAGGACCTCTGATCAAATCAACAATAAATGCTGGTACCGACAAGCAACAGGAAAACCAGAGAGGAGAAAATTCTCAACTCTTAGCTGAGAATGCATATTAACCATAGTTAATATGTATTGTTTCAGAGATGTAAGATTTACACACAATTAAGTTATTGGAAATGCTACATGATTAAGAGAAATGTTATATATCTACACATAATATGCTATAATAATACAAGAGGAAATGTTAGAAGCTTAAGTTACAAAAAACTTATGGATGATTAAATAGTTAATAAAAAGGATTTAATGTCTAAATGCTTATGAATATGTAAGATAATATATCGATAAGCTAGACAGTAGAGGAAAAAAACAGTGTAAAAAAATGTGACCCTCAAGATCCATCCAGGGTAAATTTTATAAATTGATTCTATGCATGTTCTTATCATCAGCATGCTCCTTATGTCATGGTACGATTGTTCTGAAGTAACTGCTTTCTCAATAGCATACTTCAGTTTGCCTCAATTAAAAAACACTTGCAGCATATTGTGACAGAAAGTGTCAGTCAGAAATTATGTTGTCATTGGTTTAGGTACTGCAGAAATACATTGTGCAAGGAGAGAGCCTTTTCAGGTATCTTATAGACACAGATAGGACACCACAGGTTAAGACTGAAAGATGAGCAGAATGGAATACATGTTTGGAGTGATTACTGGTAGCCATTTCAGCACAGAAGTTTGAAGATGGATGATGAAGTACCTGTATTCATTATAATAGAGAGTTTAAGGAAATTACTGAGGAAATGAGCATGGATGCTTATTCACAAAATTGACTGAGCCTGATTTGAGACAGTAATTTCTATTTCAATATGGAATGAATAAAATAAGAGGCTTAAAAGGCTAGGGAAAGTAATCAGAGTAACTCATGTTTATGAAAAGAAATATGTAGAAGACAAAAGTGGTTTTTTCTACATAATTGGATAAAAATAAAACTTGGTTGCAAAAAAGTCTTGGATTTTTTCATCGTTTGACAAGAAGTTGGAATAGTATGGTTTAACAGCATCAGTAATTAAAAAATAAGTAAAAGTAAGCATATCACTGTTCTGTGACCTTTTATAAAGTTTTGGCTTTTCTAATAAGCATGGTGAACTCTTTTGTTCATCATTTTAAATGCCTAATATCAGACTTACTTCCTTACATTTTCATGTTTTTCAAAACTGTGCTTTTTAATGCAGATTGTGAGAACATTGTGCTTGTTTCTTACACCATCTGAGCGGAAGTGTTCCAGACTCTGTAGAAGTGAGTCCTCTTTCAGATACGAGTCAGGACTTTTTGTTCAAGGCTTGCTCAAAGTAAGTTTGCTTAGGAAAGTTCTATCCTTCTGTAGTTTAAGAACATTCTTCAGTGTATGTTTGTGCATATGATAGGCACCCACATGCACAGATTCACATTCAAAAAAATGTGTCATCTTCCCTTGTCACCTTTTCTGGCGCTGTAGCTTTCCTTTGTAATTATCTTCCTGTTCAAATTCCAAGCCAGCCTTTCGATGATACATCTGTTTCTTGAGGATTGTTCAGGATTGTTCATGTACTTTGAGGTACAATAACAATAGTCTTCTGTCCGCTTGGAGCTAGAATCCCGAAAGGCATTAAAGTTTTTGTGTTTTAACAAAACCAAGGAAGAACAGTCACATCAGGCCTGGAGTTTCCAAGTATTTTAAACAGTCTGTAGCAATGGGTGATGATGAACAGAAAAATAATGCTTCTTGCTCTAGTAAGCATTCTGAACTTAACAGATAACTATAAAACTGTAATGCTAATGGGCTCATGAATGAGATGATGCAATACTGTAATACACAGGTCACCTTAGTACCTGTTTTCACTGTTTTATACTGGAAATCATCCAGTATTAAGGACTTACTGCTGGACTACAACCACCAGTTGTCCCAAACAGCATACATCTGAACAAACGGGTTATATAATTTAGGTATGATGCTGTAATATTGTTTTGTCCCAATACAGCTTTGCATTTTTAACTAAAATAGTATTCTTTTTGCACGAAAACAGGATGCAACAGGAAGCTTTGTGTTGCCCTTCCGTCAAGTAATGTATGCCCCATACCCTACTACACATATAGATGTGGATGTCAATACAGTAAAGCAGATGCCCCCTTGTCATGAACACATCTATAACCAACGACGATACATGAGATCTGAACTGACAGCGTTTTGGAGAGCTAATTCAGATGAAGAAATGTCTCAGGATCATATTATCCACACAGATGAAAGTTTCACACCTGATCTGTACGTAGTCGTCTCACATCTCATAAAGCTATTTGATTGAGACAAGAGTGTAGAGTACAGAGCCTACTTGCTAATAACGTACATGGAGTTTCTTAAAAGCAAAAACCTTCAGCTCTGGTAGGTACTTTTGTTTTGGCAGAGTTTAGCAGGTCCTTCAGTAGTTTGGTTACATCAAATATTATTGAAATTAATTTTCAGTGATAATTCTGACCACATTATGTTAATTTTACTGCCTGTTTTAATTAGGGGTATAATAGATGTAAGTGTATTTGACAATGGTTTTCCTGGATTTAGTTCATTTCATCTGAGTGCTTTAAAATTTGTTTCCTTCAAAAATACCAGAATTAAAATTCACTATAATTCTAAATTCAGTTTTAATTTCAGCCAGACTGTCAACAGTAATGCTACTGCTATGCTCAGCTCCAAGAAGGTTAATATCCCTTACTGGCATTAATTCACATTTGCTTGTTTTCTTTTCTATAGAAATGTCTTTCAAGATATCTTGCATAGAGATACATTAGTAAAAGCCTTCCTGGATCAGGTAATTGTTGCTTTTTCGGAAAAAAAAAAAAAAAAAAAGTACAGTTCAGTACTTTGACCCCTAGTAATAGATAATCTAACACAAATGGATCATTTAATGGTTTGGTAGGTTTTTTTCATACTACTGCTATAATTCTTCTCTACATAAGTAGGAAGAAAAATATTGATATAAAACTGAAACTCCTGCTTAGGTGTGAAAAACACAGGACATTTTCTGTTGCTGTGCAACAGTTTCTAGAATTACAGTATTGAAAAAACTGTCTGACTGGGAATAATTTCAGATCATTATCCGGACAGAATTGTAATACAGCTTCATTTGTTATATCTGATCAGATAGAAAATGTAGAAAGCATGCTGACTATATATACAAATCTGCTGTTATTTGCCTGCTTTGCTATAATTAAGGATATGTTATGTGTGTATGCAATGTTTCTTTATTTTCCACGTTCTTGAAATGGCTATTGAATTTCCATGTCTACCTAATATTATTAATTTTTAACAGATCTTTCACCTGAAGCCTGGCTTGTCTCTAAGGAGTACTTTCCTTGCACAGTTTCTGCTAGTCCTTCACAGAAAAGCCTTAACTTTAATAAAGTACATAGAGGATGACACGTAAGTGAACAGATAATAGAAAGAAGATTTAGAGAAACTTCTTTTGTTCTTTTCTAAAATACGTGTTTTTATTTTCTTGCAGGCAAAAAGGAAAGAAACCTTTCAAGTCTCTTCGTAGCTTAAAGATAGATCTTGACTTGACAGCAGAGGGCGATCTTAACATAATAATGGCTTTGGCTGAGAAGATTAAACCAGGTCTACACTCCTTTATCTTTGGGAGGCCGTTCTACACTAGTGTACAAGAACGTGACATGCTCATGACGTTTTAAAGTCTTCCCTACATCTGATATTGCAGTCTTGCAGAGCACGAAATCTGTCAGTGTGACCCCCGCACTGGTGACAAGTATCGACAACTGAGGGTGAAGCATCAGGAGCGCAGTAACACTGAGGTGTGTCCTAAGCAGTAGGCATCTTGTTAGAGGAAATTTCAGCTTAGCTAGATAAGCATGATTTTAATTAATTTTTCTCTTCTGTGTGTTTTTTTAATTGTAAAAGTAAATGTTACTAGAGGTTCCTTGGCCATATTGGCTTAGTGGATAAATGTGGACATGTTTTGGTGTATGATAAAAGGAAGCATATTAATTTTTATTCCCCAGAGACTTCCATCAGGTGTGTGTCAAATTTTCCCTGTTCTGCTGTGTCAGTATTTTCCGTATTTCCCCAGAAAACAGTACATACATCCTCTCTAACCATGGAGCTTGCAGAATACGCACCTTCCAAGAGTTTCAGAGTTTTAAAAACTGTTGTTCTTATGTATGTGGTGCAAATCTGAGATACGACTTTCCTCATCTGCCTCTTTTAACACTAGCGGCTCCTCTCTTTAGAACATTTAAACATATTTAAAATTTTTAATATGTCATGAGGTGCTATTCCTGACTGCAGACTGTTGATTATTAGCAGCTTAAATAGCAGTACGTTGCACATGGCAACTAGGTCATTACTCAAGCAACTTTGTCCATGTAAGTGCCAACCAGGATACTCTATCACATATTTCTGGGCTGTCCTGCAGTGGGGTCTTCAGTGATCAGCTAATTGAGGTCTTTCAAAACACAAAACAGAACAAAAATGCTGTGTCATTCTACAGTAGTTGTCAGTCTTGCTGTGTATAAACTGCTTCTGGTAGTTGCACTGTCAATTTCAAGGAGGTTCATAGAATCATTTAGAATGGAAAAGACCTTCAAGATCATGTAGTCCAACCATTAAACCAGAATTGCCAGGTCCACCAATAAACCATGTTCCAAAGTGCCACATCTACACATTTTTTGAACTCTTCCAGGGACAGTGATTCCACCACTTCCTTGGCAGATTTGTTCCAATGCTTGACAAAATATTCAGATTAAAGTATTAGACTCTTCCAAAGAACATCAAGGTGACAGCCAAACTGACAGACAGTTTTTTTTTCATTAACATCATCATTAATATATTTAGTAATCCTTAATTCAGAAATGTGCGCAGCTGTGAACTAATGTGATTAACATTTTAGTAAGTTAACTCTAGTCATTAAGCTTAGCTATCTTCTTAGTTCAGCTTAGCATATCTCCAATTTAGCTTGAAAATCAAAACATATTTTCTATTGGTATGCCTCAACCTTTCTTTCTCTATAGCATGTAGAGCAGTGTGGTGTCAGGCGAATCCAGAATTTTTTTTTTACCTGGAAATCGGAGGTACATCTGTACTGCATGTTGTTGTATATCTTCTCTTTTTGGACAAGTGTAGGCATTTATTTGTGTCATGTTTCAGCATAAAATCATAACTCAGTATTCACTGGAAAAGTGAAAGAGCTGCACTGATTGGAGAGGCCATGGCTGCTTTATTGCTTACCTTGTTTATAACTCTCCTTTGTAAATACGTTTCTGTTTTCAAGATAGCTTTTTAGTGTTACTTTCATGCAGTGAGGCAGAAAAGCTAGACAGAACTTAGACTCACAACTTTTCCTGAAATGTCTAATACTTAGATTTTAAAAGAAGTACTGTCCTTTATTTAGACGCCCCAAATTCCCTTACATTTCCTGAAAGACAGAGTCTCAATCAAATGTTTAAAACTTCTAGAAGATGTGAAATCGAGCCCCATCTGCACACTGGTTTTGTGAATTAGCATCATCAGTGTTACCTGGTTGCAAAAGAATTGACATTTTGTGGAGCCATCTTTTTGCTGTACATGCATGTAGAACTCTTGCACTAAGCTTGGTGATGCATCAAAAGAGTTTGTCAGAATTACGCTGACATAAGTTACTTGCGCTGAGATTCTATTTGTCATTCTACCACTACTGTTCCCTTCTGTGTTTTCAGTCAAGGCATTAGAGCCTGAATGTGCTTAATGTCTAAGATAGTGAAAGAAATGTAATAAACACTGCCGAAACTTCTAATGTAGAAGTTGTGTCGAAATATGACAGCTTTAAATCTGCCACTGAAATTAATCCTTTCAGCTTGATAAGCATTGGAAACTCAACCTGACACTACTAACCGTCAAGCTGTTTGTTTACTAAAGATTCTGTTGCTTTTTGAAGTTACTAAAAACTGGAAATTCAGTTGCTACTTTTGTTGCACAGCTGTCACAAGTGCAGAATGTATAGTGACGTACATTGTTAAATGCATCTGCATGTTGTGTTGTAAATCTAGCTCAGGAAACAAAGTATTCTAATAAAATTCATGCACAATTTTTTGACTTTAATTGTTGCTGATTTTTTTTGCAGAATTTCTGTTCTGTATCTGACAGCATCATTATCTTTTATGCTTTGAATTAAAGAAGAAACGTTCCTTCCTTCTTGTTAAATTAAAAGTTATGCTTGGATGTTGCTGTCACTGATGAAAGTCACACGTTATTTAGTTCCTTCATTTCTGTTACGGACTTAATCCTTTCAAGCTGAGACCAGTGGGACTTGATATGCCTCTGATGTACTCAAACACGAATTTTAAAAAGCTTTAATCCTATAAGTGAAAATTCAGAAATGTTTAATCTAGCAGTCAGTGAATACCTTTCTTCAGGATTTTATTTCCTTACATTTAGAAGAAAATGGCAAATTTATTTCTTCTAGCTGGATTTGAAAGGGAAGTAGCGTTTTCAAACATTTTTAGTAGCATATTATTCCTTTGCACACCTATAAAGTTAGCACAGAAAGATATCCACTGGAATATCTTACTTGTTAGGACTACAGAGGATATTCCCTGTGTATGTGCCAGTATGTTGTAATGTCAGTTTTATTCCAGAGCAAAATAGGCATTTTGGTGATGGTCTTATCTCTAAGCCAGCAGTATGATACACCAATACAGAGTTCCAGGACTTCTACACTCAGTTCTGTACCGGCAACAGATGTTAGAAAGCTTTCTCTTCCTATTTTCAGACTTGTGAGCACAAAGAAATGTGGTCCAGAGTATTTGGGACAAACAGGCATGTTGCTGACCTCTGTTGTCTAATTGGAGCCTACAAAGTAAGTACTTTGTGCTCTTTAGCAGCGAGGAGGCACAAGCTGTACACATTAGTATGCAGAGTAGGCTTTTGCACAAGAGTACAACATGGTTGTCTTGTTTACCTGTGTCCTGACACAGAGCTCCTGTTACACGTCCTACTTGGGCAAAACACTAAGGAAACTCCAGGGCAGCATGTCCTTATTTACAAGGTTGTTCACATAATATTTCAGTTACAGGAAGTAATTATCTCACTTCTCAAAGCCATGCTGTTCATATGTATGTCCAAAGGTTTCAGACACAGAAGACTTTCAGTTAAAATTCAGAAGTATGAAAAAAGGATACATCCTAACAATGGCCATCAAGTAACTCTGACTTCAGTTCTAAATAAAATAACAGAGCTACCCTGCAAGAATTTTTAATGCTTAATTAGCATTGGGCAGCTTTTAAAAGATCAGAGAGGAGAAATTCCTACTTAACATAGAATGGCAACTGGTAATTGTTCCTTTCTCTTAGATATTTCTGTCTTTATTGTCACATAGATGGAGGAGGCCTTTGACAACTGGAAAAGAGCCAAAAGACATTCTGAGAAAATGCAGCTTGACCAGTTTTACTCAGGTATCAAACAAAATCATGCCATGTGTCCTCTTAGACCTTGTGTCTTACCACAGGATGGAGGAGAAGCTGATTGGGAGTTATCAGCACAGACTGACACAGTGAATAATGCTTCATCCACCTCATTATATTTTGTTATAAAGTGACTGGATTTGAGGATGTGGAGAACGGGATGTAACAGGCTGATTTCAGCAAGGCTTCCAGCACCCTCCCACAATGTCCCTGTAGCCAAGCTGGTGTTAGGGTGGAGGTGGGTGCCCCACAAGAGCAGTACATACCTGGTTGGGTGGTTGGGCTCAGATGTGATGGCCACTGGGTTATATCTGACTGGAGGGTGGTGCCCTGTGGGATCCCAAAGGGTCTCCCCTGGAGTTTGTCTTGTGCAATGTCTCTATCCATGACCTGAGGACGTGACCAAGTCCTTGAGGTTTGCAGGTGGTGCCAAGTAAGGGATCACTTCAATACACGTAAGGGCAGGGAAGCTGTCCAGAGGAACCAGGATGAGTGGGTTGAAAGGATGGGTTCCCCGTGTCCTTGGGGCAGGAGAAAAGGGCAGCCCTGCCCTGGGCAGGCAGAGCTCTGTAAGCCGTGCCTGTGAGACCATGGGCAGCTCTGGGGAGAAGGCTCTGGGTCATGGTGAGCTGAGCAGAACCCGAGGGCCTGGAGATAAGGAAAGCTTATTATCCAGCTGGGGAATGGGGATGCACTCATAGAGGTGATGCTGTTTCTCTACCTGGAGAGTTCCCAGGCTCCACAGTATAACATCCTGAGCCCTGGTCTGACCGTAGGGCTGAGCCTGCTCTGAGCAGGAATAGGAATGGAGACCCTCTGATGTCCTTACCAGCACGAGGTGTCCTGTGGTGCTATGGTCTGGCAGGCAGGTTGCAGCCATTGTTCCTTAGACCAGAGAAAACTGAGCTGAGCAGTGACCTCTGGAGGGTGAGGGTCCAACCCCTTGTTTGGACCAGATCAACTCCTGTCAACATTGCTCATAGAACTGTCCAGTCTGTTCTGACCAGAACTTCATTCCAAAAGCTTCGAAGTGGCCCTGGGTTCACCAGTGAAACTGTGGGTATGCTAGTACATGAATCCAAAGAAGAAAAGTATAGCTATCAGGAATACTTTATCTATAGGGTCTAGCACACATGTTAAAATTAATGGCAGCATGTCCTCTAATTGACAGATCGGGGCTAATCAGGACTTTTTTGTAGAAGCATCTCTCTATAGCAAGGAAACAAAGACTCAAGGAAATGTACATGTATAAGCAAGGATGAGTAACTAAAATCAGCTGAGATTCTTTTGGCTGAATTTCAGAGTAAGAGTGTGATTCTCAAAGGGAAACATCTGAAGCTTCATCCCTAATCTGTGTCTAACAAAAAGCCAAAATGTTTGAAAATGTACAACAGCCAAAAGCTAATGGATGAAACTTTGAGTTCAATGCTAGCCTCTCTTCCATTTATAAAATGGTCTCATTTTAGTACAAGAGAGTGTCTTCCAGCTTCAATTAAATATGACTAATGGCCAGACTTTTTGTTTTCAGTCGAAGCAGGAATATAAGAAGTTAGAAGTCAGGGAATACTGAAATTTAGCATAACATAGAGTAATTCAGTATTTTTTGCCAACGTGTTTAGTAGTGTAGCTGACTGATGAAAATGCAGTTTTGGCCTTCTGCATTCATCCACAGAAACACAAAGCAGTCTGTCCTTGCTGAGATTTCTGTCTGTCTCAGGCTGCCTCTTCACTGGAGATTAATTCTGCATCACTTCATTGCATTCTCTGCCCTGCCTCTGTAACAGCAGTATTTGAAAATAGTTTCTGATAACCTAGGATCTGGAGGAAGGACCTTTTCGCATTTGCGGTTTTTTTAGTAGCCAAAGGCAGCTCCACAGACAAAACACAAGGGACCTGGATAATAAGTAATGACTAATTAACTTCATACCAGCTTTTGGCAGAGAACTGGGTGCTGGCAGGCTGAAGAACATTTTGGTTTCAGTCTGCTTTTAGCATCCTAACTGCCAAAGTCACTTTTGCTTCAGGTTGGAGACTTGAGAGGTAGCTGATGCAAACTTGATTAACATGTTTTTGAATAATGATCATGCTAGAAGGAAATGTGTAGGACAGCAAAGTTCTCAGTGATCTAGGCAATCGAATATACCAGCTTGTAATTAAATAACAATGCAGGGTGTTAGGCATGACTGTGACACTGTTAGCTATAGGTTTGAAGTCCAGTGAAACATATAAGCATGCAATTGCCATCAAATTACATTTTTTGTTCGTGTGGAGGTGCAAAGTGATTTCCTCCCACACCAAATCTAATGGACACTATTCAGATGATGTGCTGTCCAAGGAGAGTCCCTTTGGCACCCCAGTGGGCTGGGACATGCAGGTCAAGATCACTGCTATCTGCAGACATTCGTGCTTCTGTTGCTAGGGGATCCACTTTCCTTTTTTTCTCTACCTGACTTCATACTTTACTCCTCATTTTTTTCTTATATTAAACTGACATTTTTGCCATTCTTCCACCTTACTCGACCAACCTCCTCTCTGCACCCCACACCTGATTATTTTTTTCCATTGGTCCCAGTTTTGGTACATCCACACACAAATGTGGTATTTCTGATACAGTCACTTAGACAATATTGGGCATATGTGACTTTGTGACTTTACCAACAGTAAAGTGAGTGTGAGTGGCTTTGTACTCAAAGCTCTCCTACCATTGTTCACTTCAGCATGGTTGGACTTATTCGTAGGTGTAATTGCTTGACTTTGTCCTCCATGCCCCTGGCTAGTTCATACTGAGCATGAGCAAGTTCTCACTGTACACATCAACAGTTTACATATCAGAGAAGCAGAGTAACATGTTTTTCACACATCTGCTGTGGTCTGTCATAGGTCTCCCACAGGACCTCAGCTGCTGTGGGGCCACATGTCCCACAGGACCTATGGACCTTTTTGGCCAAGGCCAAAAGGGTTGTGAGCTGCAGAATGTGCAGGAAGCTGAGCTTTCAGTGCCAGGACCTGCAAGATGGGGAAACATAGTCACTAACAAGGTTCCTTATAGGACACAGGAGCATGAGTTAGTGGCACAGCACTTCACAAAACAAGGTTTTGGTTGTGGTTTAGGGAGTTGCAGGATGCCAGCATGACTTGATGGCAGTGCACTCATGGATGTTTGACTTTCTGTGACTCCCATCAAATAAAGTTACTCTTTGATGCCAGCTAATAGTTGCCATGGTAGCTATATAAATTGTGAGTTGTACTTTAGACCCTTCCACCTTCTCTCAAGTCCTTCACAAAAAACCTATATTTCTGAACATTTTTTAGGATAGTTGCAGCATGACCGAGCACTGGACTGAACTGTATTTACAGCTATCTGTATTTCAGGCAAGATTTTCACATAGATATAAAACATATACAAATAAAGTGTAAGCTGTGAAGATGGGACAAAAGCAAAATAAAGCATTCCAGTCATCCTTCTGATAATTCATTTAAGAAAAATATTCACATTAAAAAATATTTTTAGCTAATAGACTCCATTAATTTTCAGTATGTCTCTTTTCAAACTAATCACTGAATTTTCATTCACATCTTCACTTAGATCAGTAGATTTCTTTGTCCATTTATGAGCAAACCTACCACTCTGTCACATGTGAAAATAAATGTCTGTCTGTTTGACTGTTCTCATGGACATGGTGACAATGTGATGTCTCTAATTAGTTCCAGAGAAGTGTCAGCTTGTAACTGTGCTTATTTCCAAAAAAAGGTAGCCAAATCTATGGCATCACACATTAGTGTCAGAGTATATCTATTTTTTAAATTATGGAGTTTTCGTAATAGAGAGTGTACACATAAATTATACAGTGTTTGAGTGGAGAGTTATGTTGGTGGAGGCTGCATTTAATGTTCCAGGTTTTTTTAATGTGGCTTTTTTGTGGCCTTCTCTGCTGGTAATTTTATCTGGGAGTGCAAATTCACAAACTGAATACCAAACTGTCCCTTGGTTTTGTTGATTTCTGATGCTTAGTAATCTCACGTACTACGAAAACAATTCATTGGGATAAATGCCAAAAGGTATGTTTTGGATCAAGCACAACCCGTTGACAAAAGCTAATGTTTGGAAACTGCAGCAATTTTGAGGCACGACTTGGACAGCTAAGAGCTACCAGAGCGATGCTGAACCCACGGGCTGCAATCACAGAGAAACCTGAGTAACAGTTTTGAAACAGAGTTTCAGCCCCTTTTCTGAAAGCTGGGGTTGCCCTCTATGGGAGGAGGCAGGGGAGGTGCTCCTGGTGGTCTCAGCTGTTTGCTGAGCTTCCCATGCCTGCTCTGATTTTCAGACACTATGAAAGACTATGAAATGAGCTTAAAAAAAAACAAGGGAAAAAAATGCTGGAGTCTGGTAGAGAGAAAGAGAGATAAGTTATTTTGGAGGAGACTTAAGAAAGAATCCAAGAGGCAACAACTTGGTGCTCTGAGTCCCAGACAGAATGTGGCTTACCCAAGGAAGAGGAGCAGGACAGGTGTCGGATTGGTTCCGACAATTTAGAGGCTGGAGCGATGGTTGTTTAAAGTATAGGTTTATTTTAAGGTAAAGTTTGTGAAGAGTCCACAGGCAAGGGCCCGAGACTACAGCAGGAATTTTGTTTACAGCATAGGCAGTAAGCGAAGCAACAAAAACAGCAGCAGCAGCAGCAGCGGCAGGCAGAGCGAGAGAGCGGGCCAGAGAGAGAGAGAGAGCCCCAAAACTAAACACTTTTATTTCTAAACTACCTAATGAGAAATTAACACGATTTTTCAGACCACCTTTTCTAACCTATCCTCACTAGAATTCGTTTTACAATAGTGTTCGTAGCTTTCATAATATTTGCACAAATAATTTTATCTGTAAGCAAGTGACTTTATCTTGTTTTTTATGTTGGAATGCTGAGTTGTAGAAGCTATATTTTGGTTTTGTCTGGAGCAAGCTAACTTTGCAAAGGGAGAGATTAAGGCCTCTAACTAAGTTTGAAGGACTTTTGTAACTGCCTAGTGCAACTGCTTTCATGCTTAAAGCACTTAAAATGTATTTCTACTTATTTAACTAAATCCTACACTTCTAATTCAGTTTATGTAACTCTGCATGCTCTGTCCTCTGCATGTAGCAGAGAGTATGCATTCCAACAGACAGGAACTCTGGCTACCTCCCACCAGTCCCTGTTATTTGAATTCTGCCTTTTACCTTTACAGCTCAGTGAGGGAAAGAGTTTTTTACTTTAAAGGGAGAAATATCACCATGGCCTTAAAACAGTTTAAATGCAAAAGAATTAAGAATTTTTCTCTTGATACCATTTGTCTGAACAGCAAAGAGCCTGATTGTGCAGAGATTGAAAACATTTTTGCTTTTAAACCCAAACAGGGCTACTACTTTCCTTCAAAACAAGCCAGTGTTATTCTGCTGTACAATGAAAGATCAATTCTCTGGGTTGTTAAAAGAAGGCTTTTAGACAATTTGAGTGAGAGAGGTCACAAAGCCATCCTCTGCCCTGCTCAGTACACAGAGACCTCCTGTCTATCTGCAGGCAGCTGCTGGAAACAGCTTTGCTGCAGTCAGTGGAGCCTGTGACTGGACCAATCAAGGAGCAGCCAGTGGGATTTCAATGCTCTCTGTTTGCAAAGAATTCATAAATATTTTGAGGAAGAAGCTGAGAAGAACAGCCCAATGACACAGCAAAAACAAACTGCATGCTTATGACTGTTCTGAAAGGGTAGCATTAACTCCCATGCAAACAAAAGATTTGGGTGGAAGGAGGAGGACTTGGGGTGGTTAGGCTCTTGGAAAATTCTTCCCAAATGAGGAGGAAAAAAATAATCCATCTATGGAGATCAGGGAAAGTGAGTCAAGTCTTCTTGAAAGGAAAGAAAGGGGAACAAAAGGATGATGGCAAGAGCAGAGCATCGAGAGACTATCAGTGATGTGCTGGGGAGCCCAGTAGTCAAGGGTTCAAAGGGAGACTGTCAAAGCTGTGTGTGACAACCACAGCACTGAGACGAAAGCCAGCATAAACACTCACAGGACACAGCCTCAGTGTGTGTGTGGTTACTGAAATGCATGTGTTTTGTTTTGCTACATCATGTTAGCACTTGCTGCAATGCTGTGGGAGTGGTTTCATAGAGCAAAATAATTGGTGCTAAGGACCTGAGGTCCATGTACATGTTTCAGCAGTACAGTGCTTCTGACAAGCTTTAGTTCCGTCCCATACCCTGACTGCCCACTGGCTGGAGTACATCTTCCCATTTGGTTTAATGGGAAACAATCCATTTCATGCAGATCATTAGATGAGGCACGCCGCAGTGAGGAAAGATGATGATCAGGGGAATGATTTTAGGAGAGCATTCCTGGTGTGAACTGAAACACTACCACAGATGTACTCTCTGACCAAGTCGCTGACCACAAATAATGGGTAGGAGTGTTTCAATGAAACTAGAGGGAAAAAGGATAACAGAAAAGAGGAAGTGTGAAAAGGAGGGAAAGGAAAGGATTAATTATCCAGAAAGTTCCAAAAAGGAGAGGAGGAAAGGACTACCTATGGATCTTCAAAGTTAGCATGGCATGGGGCAGAAAGTAATCTGCTTCAAGATCAGTGTCTCAGTTAGAAAAATGGTCTGTTTTTATCACAATTGCATTTGAATGTTCAGCACTAAAAATAAGTCTGAATGGTGGAAACCAAATAGATATTAGAATTACCTTATTTATGTGCTTTTATTTTTTTCCACATTTGGTCTGGATTACTGTACTTTTCTTTCTTGTTGTGGAAGACTGTTGAAATGCATTTATCCAATTTCTTCCTCCTTTCTCCTCCCTTTCAACTAATCACTAAACGTAGGCAACATTTTTATTTTTAGCAGAAAATTCAAGCAGCATGCATCAGAAAAAGCAAGCAGGAACATGCCTCAGCAAATATTTCAGTACATGTTTTATTTTAAGGTGAATTTTTAAAACTATTATAATACATTGAAATGCTTGTGAAGACATGTGACCTGTTCAGAGAGAGTTGAAGTGGACTGAAATACATTGATATCAGCCATGGGATGAAGTTGTGGAAAAACTTAGTATGTTTTAAGTTTTTTGCCATTTGTTTGAAAGAGTATACAGGAAGAAAATTATTACTATGTTCATTGCCATAGGTTTCTGTGTTTCAAATGTAGCCCAATTTAATTCCCTTCTAGTTTTCACAAGGTTCCTCTCCCAGGGCTTTTTTATGTTGCAGCATCTCCAATTATCAGGAGTTTGGCTTCTCATTAAAAAACTCCTACAATACAGAGAAGCAAGGCATCTTGGAGCCATCTCACACTTGCTTGTGGGCAGAAAATGTGGAATGCTGACTATTCTGCATGTCAGATGTTGCCAACAGCTGGAGAAAAAGAAAGCCATTATTTAAAACAGCATTGTTACTTTTTCCAACAAAAGCAAAACCCATCTGGTTCTTACAGTGTTTGAGACGGTGTAAAGCAATGCAGATTTTGCTGACTTTGGGCAGACTTCTGAACCAGGATATTTTTAGTATTTCATGTTTGAAATCTGCTTGACTCCGGGCAGTAGGAGGCTGTAGGTAAGGGGAAAAAAGACAGCCAAGGGCAAGATCTATGTGTTTCCCTGATTTTTGAGGTGGGAGAGAGCTAAGTGTCATCTACCACAAGGTGGAAGGAGCTTGTATAACCACAAGTTGCTTATATTGTGGCAGCGTTTCAGTTTCAGTTTGGTCTGCTGAACATACCTGGAAGAAACAGCTCCAGTGATTGCACAGTCATCTGGATATTGTGAGGTTTAGGGAGCTTTTTGATGCTCTGGGTAGATAGCTTTACTTCTCTGGTTCAGAGACTGCTCTGCTGAGTACAAATAACTTTACAGATAGGCAGCTGCAGAGATAAAAGGTGATGAAGTTTATACCTCATTAATCAGTGCTAAGTGATTGCGGTGAGCAACTTGAAGCCAGATAAAAATGGTCCAGAACAGGAATTATTCAAGATCTGCTATGTTTTACTACTGGTTTGCTTTATTAAGCAATTTCTCTGAAGGAGACATTATATTTGCTGTTAATTTTTGGGGGCACTGTATGAAAACTGTTCTGGGTTAAAGGGTGGCAGAAAAAATCATGAAAGTAGAAAATTTTACTTAAAAAACAGCTAGGTTTCACCCCAAGCAGAGACATGTCCCAAAGTCAATTTCCATCAAGTTATGGCTTGTCAGAAAGCTAGGCTTTGCTCTGTAATGTATGTCTGCAGTATCCCACAGCCTTGGTGATGCAGTCATTCATGATCAGCTTCTGACAGGATTGCTTATTTGGACACCCCAAACCAGCAATGAACCATGCTCCATAATGCTGATCTTTACTCAGTTAGGGAAGGCAATAAAACCCCCCAGCCCCTAGCCTAAGTCTTTCCTTGTTCTTTTCTCTTGCAGTTTAGTCTCTCTGTTAGGCACAGAGCTTTCCTTGCTGGCTATGTAGCAGAATTGCTCACTCAGTCACTCTCAAGTCTTCCTGATGGGAGGTGACATATATTTCTGATGGCAAGCTTCTCTGCTCTCTTTTCTGGACATAATGGTTTTCAGGAGGAAGGAAAGGGGAAATGGAAGCAGAAGTGGAAGCAGAAAGTAAAGGAGGAAGTAAGGAAGGCTTTTACTAATTACCTTCCCAGAAATCTGCCATATGACTAGTTTTCAATAAGGTACTTAGAG
Organism: Platysteira castanea; assembly: GCA_013397175.1. Classification (NCBI taxonomy): domain Eukaryota; kingdom Metazoa; phylum Chordata; class Aves; order Passeriformes; genus Platysteira; species Platysteira castanea. Next base: position 70,799 of record VYXC01006975.1, read on the forward strand.
TGAGACTGTAAATCATTTGTAACAGTTTTTGTAAAACAACTACAAGCAAAAAACCAAACCCATCATGAGAGAAAAACAAAAAGAAAAACCCCAAACAATAACCCAAATGCAGCACATTTCTGATTTTTTTTTTGAGTGATTGAAATCTAAATGCTGGCTTATTTGTTTTGTTTGTCCTTCATTGTCTATATAGTAAGTGCTGAAATGTGAAAGTTGTAATGGAATTAACTTCCCATAGGCTTTTTGCTGTTTCATTTCAAAGCTTGCAAGGACATTTTTGACATGCTTTGTAATTTGTTATATACAAAATGTGTTACATCCCATATAAATGTCAGTCTCGCTTGCTAGAGAGAAAAACTGACAAACTAAATTTCTCTCTCCTTAATCTCAGGCATTCTGGATGCTTGCATGTTTTGCATGCAGTTTAACATACCTTGAACCCCATTCAGAAACAATGATCACAAAACTAGTTGGAGTGGAGCAGTCCTGATGGAATAATTTCCCACTTCAAGTAATTCACAGAAGTTATTTAGAGACTATGAAGTGAGAAACACCCCAGAATTACATACACCTGGAAAAACACCCTAGAATTACATATACCTGGAAAAATATCTCTTTGATGTAATTTCAACAGTAATTCCAACATTTTCAGACAAGGATTCAGCTCTTCCTTTGGTTTCTCCTTCCCTGTATAGCAGTTGGAGGTGGGGTTTTACAGTCTTGATCCTGGTTTGTGAATGGACATCACTTTCAGGGTGGTTCAGGTATCTCTTCTGTCTCTTTTCTTTGGAGATACCTGTAAAGAATGTTTTGTCATGAGCTCGTCCGTGCCAAGATCTTCACCGGACAATGAAGACGTCGTTGAATGCATGGTTTTATTGGATTAAAAAGACACATCTCTTTGAATGTAGCAGGTTCAGATAGGCTCAGGCGACCACGCCTACATCTGAAAATTACGATGGAAGATACATAAACCAGTGGTCCCATACTGGAATCTAAAACTGTGAGATTATAGTCCATGATAACAGGAACAGAAACATCTTGCATCAGTTTAGTAAAACCCCAATATATTGTGTGATTAAAAATGCACAGGGAATTTAAACACAAGGACATTTCAGGGCTGACTGATGTTTTTACTCTTCAGCTTCAAATATTTTTTTCTAGAGTATAAAGTCTGACTCAGATACCACTGAGAGCTTCCAGTGCCAGAAAGAACTGTCTTTTTGTGTCATCTGCCTATGGATAGAAGGAATTAAAGCATTATTGCAATCTCTATCTTACTGTACAGGTATTGCACCATCAGCAAGAACAGAATAGTGTGGACAGAGATTTCTCAGGTGAGGTGCAAAAAGGCACTGGAAACTGAAATTTGAGTTTTATACTTCATTTTCCTTTTATGTTCAGTGTGATTCGAAGTCCTTCCCATTAGACTGTTGTAAAAGATTTTTCAGCTATCTGGATATCAAACAGTAATTAGTTTATGTAGTCTACATTTACATAAATATTCAGAACATAGTCACCCTGAAAACAAATGGAAGTGTCTGGACATGGCTTCATGCTCAGGCTGTAGAATCTCACTGGAGTTACACCAAGACTTCTGCATGTAGGCAGGACCCACTTATGCATTTTGAAATGCATTCCGCACTCCCTTCCATTAGTCTTTTTGACCATCTGTAATGCACAGTTTTATCTTATGATGAATTAGTTCACATTTCCACAGCTCAGGGAGGTGATGAGATGTGTTGCTACCTGCTCGTAAATGAGTAAGTACATCATATTTTACCAGTGGCCAAGAAACTGGTACTCTAAGAGATGGGACTCTTACTAGAGCTAGCATGTTAATTTAAAAAAAGGAGTCATACTTTAAGATGAGATTCTAGACTATGAATCTGCCTCTATTATCAAGTGAGTCTTTAGTGTCGTTTGGAGGAGACAGTCACCTTGAAAAATGTTAGCCTTGTGGCTTAACTGTGTTTTGAAGTTGTATTTACCTGAATCCTTTAGTTTATGAAGAATATATTGTATACTTTAAAAGGCAGTACTGGGCCCTTGCCTTTCCTTCAATTGCTGTGGTTGGAATAATATTGCAAAACTTGTACGACCCAGGTGATAATGCTGTATGTGAATGAAGAGTTATTGTGTTCATCTGGAGGTTCCTATAAATCCATTCAGTGAAACAGAGTGCAGAGAGAAAAGAATTGCTCTGCCCCGGTAGACAGTGCATGTAAGGTTAGTCAACACATCCCTGGTGAAAACTGAAGCGCATTCAAACTGCAGCCTCCAGGGCCAAAGGAAGAACTAGGTGGCAGGTAAAGAAAGAACTTTTATATTGTCTTCTCCCATTGCAGTATGTATGGGTCTGAGCCCTTCTTGGGGACATCAACACAGTCATCTTGTGGGCTGTTCAAGCAAGTGCATGTATTTCACTGAATCAATACTTTGTCCATGTTTTGGCCTGTAACACAACCTTTCCTTGTATGGAAGACAGTAGGGTTATCTTTACATAACAGAGTGAATTAAGTAACCCTGTTTTTTGGTTTTTTGTTTTTTTTTTTTTTTAATAAGGGGAACACATGACATTGTGCTCCATGGTCTGTCTTGTCATAATATTCTGAATCCAAATTTAATTTAGCATTCTGGATTTGTGAAATTTTCAAAGAATAACTTCTGAGAGTATATTTTATTTAGGTATGTTTTACAAGATGTAAACACCAGAAATGCCTTTCCAAAGACTGTATAGTCTTCCTAATTAATAATAATGTTCAAAATTACAGGATTTCATCATCTATATATTCTTTCAGCTGATGCTATTGCACTGAGCTCCTAAACTAATTATATGCTGCAAAAAGCTTCTGCAAGCCTTCCCTCTCCCAGTTGTCAGACTGGAAAATAGGCTTTAATAAGACGTGTGGGAATTCAGTCTGGGGGTGAACAGACCTGAATATTCAAGTGCTCTTGCCATCCACTTCTCTTCTATATCAAGGCTTCTCAATGTTGAGTGCCTCTTCTGATCATAAAATCACCAGATCCAAAACAATTAGGGCCTTGAAAGCTCTGAATTTTCCTTGGGGACCTCCAGGCAGCCAGTGCAGCTGTGTGAGTAGCAGTGTAATGCTCTCCTGTCACACAGTCCTACTTAAGTGAGCTACCAGGTTCCAAATTAGCTTTGGTGTCCAATTGGTGTCATTAAATAGAAGGAGAGATTAAGGCTAGATAGGGAATAGGCCAGACAGAATCTGAAACACTGTTAATCCACAGCTTTTCCAGTTGCAGGTGCATCTTTCTGAAAAGTGTTAAAATACTGTCAACACTCATCAGGTAAGGTTAAGTGCCAAGCAAAAATATTTATCATTGTGATGAGGGGTGTATTTTAAAGTGTATGTTCATACCCAAACTGTTCTGATGTGTCATTCATAATACATCATGCAAGAGACACTATGAACTTTTCTGTACCCTCTATATGTTGTCAAGTATTTAGTGACAAAGCATGGCAGACATTGTTTCATGGTGGGTCTTCCTTCAAAATGTGGTTGAAATATTTAAAGAGTAGTGAAATTCCGCACTATTCTCATATTTTTCTTACTTTCCTAAGGTATTTGCCCCATAATGGCAGGCCAAGCTAATATAACATGGACTGAATGGATTTTTCAGGAAAAAATAATTCAGAGTGTGTTCAAAAAGGGATATAGTGCCTCTAATAAATACTGGGATCACTGGGAGCTGGGGCAAAGAGGGCAGTTTGCAGGACTCTACATATGATCCTTTGATGATCTGCTGTAAGCGCAAATGGAGGAGGGATCATGATAGCTTTAAGCAGGAGCTGAGAAGTTCCATGGGGGGCTTCTAAGAGTGGAGGGAAAATAGATCAGGAGAAAACTTGTAGTCAGATCTAGTAGGTGCCCTGCTTAGCAACATATTTTAAGTAGCTCTTGTACAGCAGGAAGGAGCCAGGCTGGATTCTGAGTGATACTCCTCTTGCATCTCCATAGCATTGTAGCTATATCTATCTTTCACGTCTGTGTGTCCTATGTTAAGCAGAACATTTCTCTTATTCATTTCCTAGTGTAGCAAATGCTGGTGAATAGGCTGAGCCTAGGTGGGAATATAAGCTTGTTTGACATTTGATGAAACCTGGAGATCTCTTTGCTTCCTCTCCTGAAGAGGTCATTGTGCATTGGTGTTCTCTTGCAAAATGCTGGCAGCAGTGGGTGAAGTAGGGTTCCTCTGCGCAGGGCTCATTAGTTCAGCAGATCTCCTCAGGCTAACCAAGCATCCAGGCTGTCCTGTCTGGTGCTCTAAAGGCTATAATGATTTTCACCTGTTGGAGAGATGTCCTTCAACTGTATGGAATCATTGGGGAAAGCTGGTTTTGGCTGTGCCTTTTCTGTAATGTGCCCTGAGTGGTTGAAAACAAAATTCTTCATCAAATAGCTCTTAGTGGAGCAGAAACTGAACCAGAGTGTGCCTTGTGGACCTGACAGAGTCCCAAGCCCCTTTGTTTTACAATAATTATATAGCAATCCCAGGAGGAGATAAAATTCTGGCATTAGTTCCAGAAAAGCATTCATTCTGCTGTTGATAGGAGAGAGGAAGCAAAGATTAAAAACAAACCACCAAAGAAACTCCCACAAGACCAAAACAACCAGCCAAATCCTCAAAAAGCATAAGGAGGGGACTTAATGTCTTATCAAAATACATTAAGATTATAGCACTTTCTGATCTACACATTTTTGAAAAAAAAAATCCTAAAGAGATGTTGTCATTATGAAGTAAGTAAAAAGTAAGTTAAGTAAGTTCAGAGAGCATCTTGAATATAACCATTGTCCTGAGAGAAACCTTGAGCAGTGTTTGAGTCAGAGGAAACAGTGATTGAATTTTGCTGTTTACTTTTTGCAGGTAGGAATGGCAAACAATTCTCTAATCTCAGAGGGACAAAGGGCACTGAGCTCCACTCTTGGTCACCTTCATATAAAACATATAATCTTTTCATTCTAGAAGCAGAAGATTTTCCTAGTTCATGCTGCTAAAATTGTGTAAAACTTGTTTCCGTGTACTTCACAATAAAATCTGGAGGGTGATACCTATTGCCAGCAGAGGGGTTATATTTTGCTTTGGAGAGTTCTAGGAAAGTTATCTTAATTCAAAAGCAAGGTTACTAATTTGGGCACATGTTACCTTTTCCCTCTAGGTGGTCCTCTAGATGTTTTCTCCTTAATTTTAGCATCACTCACACTGCTTAGCAAACATCAAAGAGATTTCATTAGTGTAGAAATACGCAAGTCTCTGCCTCTCTCCTTCAGTTTTCAGCCACAGAAAACTGTGAGAATATCCCACAGATGAGCAGAAACAGGCAGGTAGCAAGGAAAACAAGATGATTCATGCTGGTCTTTTGACCTCAGCAGGGTTTCTCTTTCACTCATGAAACCATTAGCAAATTTAGTCCACTGGCATTCATCTGCTTTTCCAACAAAACACGACTCCTTCCATGAGACCGCCACGGGTCTTGACAGCAATAACTGTCTCTGAGCACCTGACCCACAGGTTAGTACCAGTGTCTAGTACCAGTACTTGGATAAATGTTTTTCTTCTCTCCTCACCAAATTTTCAGCCTAGACGCATAATCAGTTCTCAAGACAGAGACAGAGTTGTGACAGAGCTGGAATAAAGGCAGGCAACCAATGGCACATGTGCAGCAAAACATGCTTAGGCCTCTGGCACCGCAACGAGGCCACCAAAAGTTGTTGCTGATGCCATTCAGTTGCTGGAAATTAATTTTTCTATGGGCAACTAGAATTATCAGGACAATCAGCAGAGGAAATAGCTGTCTTTCTGAATCACTGAACCGAAAAATAGGCTTTCGACAGGATCATCATAAGCTCTGGCCAAAATCAACAAAAAACGGATTCCAAACCTAATAAAGCTGTTTGTGGGGTCATCAAATGGCTTTATTCAGAAATCTTGTACCTTCCCTACTCATGACCTGCCTCTTGGCAGTTCTGGGAATGATGAATTCAGTTGCAAGGGGTAGCCATTATACAGGAGCCGTTTGTGGACACTCTGTAAGTCACCCAAAAGAATGACAAAACCAGTCTTACTTTATTTGCAGTGCTTTTTATAACATGATACTCACCGCTGTTGCTTGCCACCATACTGTGTATACTGAAACATCTCCAAATTGCAGAAAAAAGAAAGTCATCTTAAATTGCAAAAAAAACTTCAAACCAAAGAAAACCCAAAAAACCCCAAACCACAAACAAACAAAACCAGACACACACAAAAACCCCCAAAACCAAAACACCCCCCTGCCCACAATCCCCCCTAAAAATTAGTAAATATATGAAAAAGCTGATTCTGTATTTACTAATGATAGCAAGGACACTATCTGAAATCCCCTCTAACAAATACGTTCTTTTGCCGTATATATCAATGGGACATTTACAGGTTGTGTTTCTTTAGAATAAGTAAAAAGTCAGGACTGGTGACATATTTCCTAAATATAACAGAGAGAAGATTTACTGCTATATTTCTGCTTCACGCCAACAACTTCAGTATGCTCTCCACATTAAAAAGAAGAAGACAAAAATCCCCCAACGAAATGAAACAAAGTAACGTGAGTCAGGGACTTTGGAGTAGAGTACTTAGACTTTCTATTATGGATATTTACACCATATGGAACAATAAGAGAGAGAGAGAGAAAGAGAGAAAGAGAGAAAGAAAGAGAGAAAGAGAGAAAGAGAGAAAGAAGAGAGAAAGAAAGAGAGAAAGAGAGAAAGAAAGAAAGAAAGAAAGAAAGAAAGAAAGAAAGAAAGAAAGAAAGAAAGAAAGAAAGAAAGAGAGAAAGAAAGAGAGAAAGAAAGAGAGAAAGAAAGAGAGAAAGAAAGAGAGAAAGAAAGAGAGAAAGAAAGAAAGAAAGAAAGAAAGAAAGAAAGAAAGAAAGAAAGAAAGAAAGAAAGAAAGAAAGAAAGAAAGAAAGGTGGGTGTCTTTCTGTAATCACAGGAGTACATGTGTATGGTAGGGAAAGTAAATTGTCTCTGTCCAACAAAAATGGGAGTTGGACACCATTCTTTTGGGTCTTAAATTGTTCTGGCCTTCCCTAGAGGGTGGCTAGGGACTAGAAATAGAGCTGGTAATGAATGTGTGGAAGAGACACATTTTTTCGCAGCAGCAGGTGCATGCCATATTGTGGTGGTACCAGCTCCCAAGAGAAGAGTTGCTTCATCACTGTACTTCAGACACTCCCTCAGCAACACCAGTATCATCTTGCCTTCAGCACACATCAGCAGTGCAGCCACTGCTGTTCGCAGCCCAAATGACTGCCTGTTGTTGCCCTGCCTTGGCTGGTTAACACTCTTCCAGAACTATCTGAGAAGCAGCTACGCTAGATTTGTGCCATACATGGGAATTTCAAGAATACAGTCTGGTGTGAAGGATATGGTATAGTGTGAAAGAGCACTACTGTGTTGAATATGTCTTTATGACAACAGGCCTTCACCATGTAGTAAGGTGGAGTTAAGTCAGAACTCAGTACCATGCACAGCGTGGTCATGCTGTTAACAGTGAAGAGCTGTTAAAATCATGAGTCAACCATGATGGATACTGATGTTAAGTACCCTCCAACTGAAAGGAGTTTAGGGAGGTAAAATCCTATAGAAAGTATATTTAGCTTTGCATACATTGTGGCTTGAACCTATTTAGAATTTTGCTGATTGTCTGTATGTGTTGGATTTTTTTGTCTGCTTTCAATTTTTTAGGTTTATCATTTTCTACAAATAACACAGGGAAGCTAAGTTATGCTGGTGATGAAAAAGGAAAACTCTAATTTTAAAGATGAATATAGAAGATCTCCTCTACAGATTCAAAGGGTACATAAAGGGCTGAAGTAGAAAACGCCTTCTAACCATTGTTGTGTGCTTTGTGCTTGAGTATCTGGCCCTGCTTGAGTCCAGGTGGGCACCGCAACAGGCAGAAGCCAGTCTGGTGCCACCACTTGGACTGAACTGCTGATTCAGGGTTTTGACATGAAATGAAAGCAGTAAGTTTGATGTAGAATGGAGTAAAATTTCTGTACTTTAAAGTTTGTAGCAAAGTATATCTTCAAGTTTTAATTTGGTTTAACAAAGCCACAGCATTTTTTGTAGACTCAAATCAAAACCATAAGTTGGCCATTTGAAAGAGGAAGGAGGATGAGGCAGGTTCTAATTTTATCCTGCTTTCCCAAGAAAACAGAGTTTATGATAGCATCTTGGTAACATACATGTTTGTATTCTTCCCATTGTCCCCAGTTCAACTTTGATTTTGCTAGCCATTTCTGTAAAATCAGTTGAGGGATAAAAATATAAAAAATTGTATGTTCCAGCAAAAGTTTGTGTACAAAGAGATGTACACAAACTTTGTGATCTACCAAAGAGACAATGTGAATTTAGTCCTACCAGGCACAAGACCCCAAAATAATACAAAAAACAGACAGAGAAGAGCCAAGGGAAAATCACCCTTGTAAAGCTCCACTTACAAAATTTTGGTTCTTTCAGGGTATCCAAGCACACCTAGCACCAAACAGCAGCATCACAACATGTTGTTCCTGCTAGTTCAAATTGTTTGTACCAATGTGATTTGTCCAAGCTGTGTAATTCTCCATTCTGTATTCCCAGCAGTGAAAGAGATTAAGCAGTCCTCAACCATTTGATGCTGAATTAAATTGCATTCGGTTTGCTTGTACTGACAACAATCAATCTGAAGACCTACCTTTTTTTTTTTTTTTCTTGAGCTGTGTATTTTGTGTGGTAGAAGAGGAAAGAGCCTTGACTTTAACATCTTTGCTGCATGAGCTTAGAATAATAGGGCGTGCATGACTGAATTGATTCCTGGTTAAATTCAGCTGAAGTAAATTGACTGATTGGGTTCACAGTCCTGGTTTCTGGCTTGTCTCCCAGCGGCAAAGGAGCAACTTCCATCAAGCATGCTGGTGAATGTAGCCATGGCAATGATCCAGAGTGCAACGTGACTATAGAGAAGGGACGGGCAGACATCTTTCTGTACAGAAGATCAGCTGTCCTTGATGTGCTTTTAAGCACTCCAGAAATTTGTGATGGTTAGAAAATAAAGCAGTTGTGGATTGAAGTTCAGGAAAAGAATTGTGTCTGTAGTTTGTCCTTTCTGGGCACTTCTTTTGTCACCAAAAATAGGTTCTTCCTAAGCAAAGCTGGCAGGTTCTTGATATGCTTTAATGATTATAAGTCACAGAAAAGAGAATGCTGTCCTCAAAGGCACTGTCTGTCCCTGTTTGAGTGTATATGACCAAATGGATCTTCTCAACTACACCTGCTGCATTTTTGAAACATCTTTCCATTGAGCATTTAGAGGCATGTAAACTTTTAACTTTTGGTGATAATGGGAAGACAGTAATTTGTTTTGATTGTCCAGCTATTTTAACGGGGAACTTGTCTGAAAACTATTTTACTGTGTCACTGGTATTTGACCTGGCATCTTCCTAGTATTATGCTTAGGTCTTTCCAAATACCTTAGGAAATTTGGGGTTTGGCGTTTTCTTTTTTTTAACCTACTCCTTCTTAGGGCTGTGATCTCACAAACTCTCTGTATGCATGTTTGATTATCTTTAATTTTGTATAGAGGGATATGGAACACAGTAATGTCAGTGTCAAACCTGGCTGTAGGGCATGAAGAAGAACTGACTCACTGCCTGAAAGCAGGGAATTGGTAATGATATAAAAAAGCAGTTCTACCAGTGGCTTAAAACTGCTTAAACATTTCTGCTATCAGAAAGATTGTTTCTACTGCTATTTGTTCTGATATCTTTGTGAGAAACACCTAATGGCTGCCACAAAAAAACTAAAAAAATGTTTCCAAAAGGATCCTTTTCCAGGCTTTTCTTACTGTGTTTGTGAAGGTGCAAGGGTTACTTCCACTATCTTTATTTGTACATGTGTGGAAATAGAAGTTAATCAGTCACAACAGAGTATTTCCTTCCAAGCAACCCAAACTGCCACCCCAGTCACAACATGCTGGCAGCTTTTTAAGTACCCATTCACCTTTTCTTCTCTGGTTTGGCAGCCAGTAGTACCTAAACCAAGCTCTCACCTAAGAGGCTACAGATTCAGTCCTTCCCTCAGGCCAGCCGAGGTTCGTCTTTGACTCTGCCACATGGAAGCTTCTGCCTCACTTCATCTCCCATTTGAGATGGGAGACAGAAGTTGGACCCTTCTGTGACAGTACAGTTGGGGTCCACAGCAGGGCAAAAGGCCACCTTCTTCACCTTTCACAGTGGGAAAGGAGGCACAGTAGTCTTCAACAAAGGTTGTTGATTTGCTGCTATTTTCTGCAAACCCATAGAGAGGGCAGTTCTTTGTAAATGTCTGCCACACTGCTCTTGTTTGCAGAATACCTTCAGTTTTGCCTGATTGTCTTGCATCTTTGTCAGGCTGTACCCTTGTGGCTCTCTGCTGCTTGAAAAGAGGGGAATTTGGGTTTTGTTCACTCACTGAAAACAGGATTTCCCAAACTCATTCAGTATTGCCGTTAGGTTTGAAATTTTTCCATTTAAGAGCAGAGAGTTTGGCATATAACCACCTTATTTTTAGTTGGGTGTCAGTGAAATGGGTCTCTGCTGTTAATCTCTCTCTTCCCTCCTACCTCCTGCATCTTTTTTGTCTGTGGAAAAGATGGGTCAGATGGGAAGGTGTAAGAAATCTTTGTAGGTATGAAAAAGAAAGAACTTTTTGTCCAGGCTGTATATATATAGTCAACTGGGAGAACGTGTGTTATTGTAGGATTTTTTCCCTACTGAGACAATTGATTCAACGTAACTGCGAAGGTGGGTATTGCTATACAGATGGCTGTGTATCAACCTACTCCCATAAATGCCATTGGTTAGAAAACACAAAAATCTCATTAGCTGATAAAACAGTAACATGGATACTGTTATTTATTCTATCCGGCAACCCTGAGATAAGAGACTGTGGTCCATGGTCTATACTGATGACTACCACATCAGCTGGGATACTGCTGTGGAGGGCAAACTCCACCAGAGCACTGTGTCTGCAAGGAGTCCTGTGAAAGAGGATCATGGGGCCGAGGTCTTCCTGCTATTGCTACAGGCTCCATGATACATCAAAGTTTCACATTTGTTGCCTAAACTGAGGTAAAGTTTTCTCCCAGCTCTGCACAGCATGGCATGGGATTAGGCCTCTTCTCAGAAGCTGTGGGAAGTAATTGTCCTGCTCTCCTCTGCACTGGGGCAGCCTCATCTTGAGTGCTGGGGGCAGTTTTGGGTGCCATGATAGAAGGTATAAAGCCATTAGAGAGGATGTAAAGCAGGGTCACAAAGATGGTCAAGGGCCTTGAGGGGAAGCTGTGTGAGGAGTGGCTGAGGTCACTTGGTCTATTCAGCCTGGAGAAGAGGAGACTGAGGGGAAACCTCACTGCAATTACAAGTTCCTTGTGAGGGGAAGAGGAGTGACAGGCACTGATCGCTTCTCTGTGGTGACAGTGACAGGACCCAAGGGAATGGCCTGAAGTTGTGTCAGGGGAGGTTTAAGTTAAGGTTATCAGGAAAAGGTTCTTCACCCAGATGGTGGCTGGGCACTGGAACAGGCTCCCCAGGGAAGTGGTCACAGGACCAAGACTGACAGAAGCATTTGGACAAAGCTCTCAGGTACATGCTGTGACTCTTGGAGACATCCTTTGCAGGACTGGGAGCCGGGCTTGATCATCCTGATGGGTCCCTCCCAACTCAGGATGCTCTGTGATTCCGTGGGGCACGGGCTGATCCTCGGGCCGGGCCGTGTGTTCTGGGGCCGGGCCGTGTGTTCTGGGGCCGGGCCGAGTGTTCTNGAGCCGACGGTACGTGGGGGAGCAAAGCCAGGCTGTCGCGTTCTTTTCCCGGCCCTCAGGCGAGGAAGGCACTTGGAGGGGCGGCGGCGGCGGCGCCCAGAGGGGTGCGAGGTAAGGCGGGGGCAGTTGCGATGGGTCAGGGTGGCGGCCTCGAGGGGGGGGT
>VYXC01006975.1:83795-103143 GCA_013397175.1 Platysteira castanea
TTTTTTTTTGTGTTTTTTTTTTTGTTGTGTTTTTTGTTTGTTTGTTTGTTTGTTTGGTGGTTTGTTTGGGTTTTTTTTGGTGGGTTTTTTTGTTTCTTTATTTGTTCGTTTCCCATTTCCCCCTCCCCATCCCGTCTCTCAGAGGTAGGTCGCTGCGTGTGTCCTCCAGAGCTTCAGGAGCCGGCCCGGTGCTGCCCGTTAACCGCGGGCTCTCTGGACCTGTTGCCAGGGCGAATGCCCCAGAGTGGGAGGGACGAGCTCGGCCGAGCTGAGCGCAGAGCTCTCGCCGCCTCTCTGCACCGTGCTCTGGCGCAGGGAGGCGAGGTCCATAGCCCTCCGTGCTGGTCCTGTTTGCAACCGTGTTGAGCAAAGGGATGGGAGACTCCGCTGGGAGCTTGTCTTCTCATCAAACGCTGAGACACAGCCTCTTGAAAATGGCAATTTTGCTGCGCTTTTTTTAATGCTGTGGGCGAAGTTAGTGTCTCAAGAAACCTGCCATGCAGTTGATCTACCAGGTCTATTAGTTGTGGAGACACAGGTTCGGGGTGCTGGATTTTGCTTTTAGTTTGCAAGGTTGCTCAAGGAAAAACGGTTTGTGTTAAACTCCTTGTTCCCTAGTGGAACACAGTGTTTGAAATCCCTGCAAGTCTTTGCAATCACAGTGTTACAGCCTGACAGCTGGCATCGCAGAGACTGACCCAGTGTTTGTTATGGAGAAATGAGTAATTGCCGGTGCAAGGACTCGCAAGCCCTAGAGGTACCCGCTGTTGGGTTAAAAGAGAAGAACTGCAGTGCAAGCACAGAGCGCCCCTGTTGGCAGAGGCTCCTGGAGAGTCCTGCTTGAAGCTGATTGACCCTGCAGATCATCTGTCTTCTGGCAAGACTGCTGCCAGCTNAGGGGTTGGGTGGGAGCGTATCACTCATGCGAGGGTCCCAACAACGGCTCGTTGCTCCCCTCCATCTGGTCTCCTGGTGGTGAGTGTCCCCACTGCCATGCCACGCCGCCACACATCACCACACACCACCACATGTCAAAGAGTGAAGAATTCCGTGGATTCNGAGCGCCCCTGTTGGCAGAGGCTCCTGGAGAGTCCTGCTTGAAGCTGATTGACCCTGCAGATCATCTGTCTTCTGGCAAGACTGCTGCCAGCTGGCATTTGAAGATGTAGAGGCCTTCTTGCTCCCATTTGATGGTCAAATCAGCCTGTTCTGGGGCTGGTTGTGGACAGTTTTCATAAAGAAAATATTCTGATTGAATAGCTGTATGATTATCAAAAGGATAAAGGTGTTTGAGGACCCTTCCCACCCCTCATTAGATTTCAGTAATTTCTTAAATAGGCAGCAGGATTGCTTCTATTCTCCAGGCCATCTGTTATGATCTGGTTTAAACCCAGAAGAGCAAAGAAAACTAAGTTTCTCTGCATAAACCGGATGGAACTTCGAGATGGTTCAAAATATTCCCAAAAACGAAATTAAAACCAAACGAGGTTAGATGTTGGTCCCAAAAAATTGATGTATTTTATTTAATAGTAAAAGAAGCAAAGAGAAAGAAAGAGAAAAGAAAGAAAGAAAGACATAGAGAAAGAAGTGTACGTGGGGGGTGCGGGGACAGGGAGAGGTGACAGGGGTTAGGTAAGCATATCAGCCACCCGAGGGTGCCAACGACATCTCATTGCTCCCCTCCGTCTGGTCTTCTTGGTGGTGAGGGTCCCCCGCTGCCATGCCATGCCACGCCGCCACATGCCACCACACGCCAAGGAGTAAAGAATCCCACGGATTGATATATACTTTGGGCATGTGGGAAGGCCCATGTGCATCCCTTTCAGAGGCCAGCTTGACACACTGTCCCTTGCAACACTGAAGGTCTGTTGCATCATCTCTGGTGCTCTGGTGCAGGGTCTGGGGACCCCTTTGAGGGGGGCCCTTTGATGGGCCATGTCACCCCCTCTGCTGTCCTTCACATGGATGCAGCTTCTCCCTGGGTGAAGGGCCCCTCAGCGGGGCTCCTCTGCACAGCGGAGGACGGGCGGGCACTGCGCCTCTCACCAGAGGCTTTTCCAGCACACACCCAAAGCCGCTCTCCCCACCCTTTGCTGCGAGGGTCTGGCAGCTGATAGACCTGGGGTCGTGATCTCCACTCCTGAGGTGTTAAGCTTAGGGTTTGTCAATGTCCCCAGCCCTGGCTTGTTACTTTATCTTATCTTCATCAGCGAGTGGTGTAAGGCCTCAGTCAGGGCCCCATTCAGGGTTCGGTAGTCTCCTCTGCAGCTTTTGCAAGACAGTTTTAAAAGTCCTTCGTGAAAAAGTTTAAGTCATAAACTGTAATATTTCAGTCTCTGACACCATCTGTATTTTGCAGACGGATATAATTTGTATTTAATGGGAGATACTTGTGAGACAATCTTCTGGACATACGTAACTGGAGAGTTTATGGGCTGGTTGCACTGCAGTAGGTAGAGGAGAGCCTGTTTCCTTCTTTTCCATAGCAAGCATGTTATTCAAGATTTGCAAACTTCTCTGAGTGCACTGATAATTGTGACAGTTGTGCTTCCCTGCTCCATGGGGCACAGAAGAGAGCATTCCTGGAACACAAAAACACCCCAAAAAACCCCACACATAACAAAAAGAACAAACCAAAAGAAAAAAACATCAGAAGGAGGAAACTGTTGTTTGTTTTTTTTTTTCAACAGAGAATATGCACATCTGGAAGAGGGGTGTATGATAGAAAGAAAGAAAGAAAAGGAGCACAAGGTAGAGTACAGTCAAGCAATACTCAATTCCAGAAAGTGTTAAAGAGAAAAGGAGGTGGGTGAAGAATAGCATGATGTTGCTTGGCATCAAGCCTCTTGGAATGATGATTTTAGTCAGTTTGCTGATGGTTGGTGTAGTAGCTGGTGCTGTCTAGAATGCATTAGTGAGTGATGTGAGACTTGGGACTGGACCAGATCACTTCAGTTTCTTTGCTGATGTTTCTCTCCTGAAAAATATTCTTTATTAACTGCCAGCAAAGTACTTGGCATCATTAGGTCCCTGGGGAAGGTACTTGTGTTTTGGAACAGAAACTGAGAGAAGCAGAGAGGTTCAAGTGCCCTAGGAACAAGGATCACAGAGTCATTTGGAATAGCAGTTGTTTAAAAATGTTACAGGAAAAACGTGGTACTGGTCTTTGTTTAATATTTAGTCTTTATCACTAGTTAGGTAAACTGAGATTTCAGATGGAATATTTTTTAGACAAAACACAATGTTATTTTCATTCTTCTATTTTAGGGTATTATCTCAGGATTAGATGCTTCAGTAGTACCTTTGACATATAGATGAGTGTCTTGTAGGCCTCTTCTGAGCCAGGGACTTAGGCAAGGACTGTCCAGATAAGATATAGAGAGAAACCTAAAATGAGTAAAATATAACTGGAATTTTAAAGTGAGTACTGTAGAAGTAAGTTTATTTCCGGAGAAGTAACACCGCACTATTCCACTAAAGTGTTCCAGTTATGGGTAATTAGCATATTAGTGTATTAAAGGAGAAATACTTAAAAATTAACTGCAGGTATGGCTGAAAATCATTTATACACAGAGTAACTGAGAGGTTCTTTTAAGGCATTTGGACCAGACAAGGAAAGCAGAGGAGGCTTTTCTCACTGTTCTTGTTACCCAGTCTTACTGCCACACACCCCTTTCTCTTTTGTGCTGGTTCTCATATGCAGTGGGTGTTCTGCCCTGATTTTAAGTCTTTACCTTTGAACAAAATGATGGATTTTATTTGGTTGGATATTTTGGATAATTTTCTGTTGGTCTGATGGGCTCAGGAAAAGATTCAACAAGTATTAAAGCAGGAGAAGGGTGTGAGATTGGAAAGAGGGAGAGGGAGGAAGAAAGTATGTATCCTGTCTTGTGAACCATTACTGTTGTTTGGTTTACCCTGGAAAGATAAAAGGGGACTTAGCCTAATCAAGTAACTTAATGGGGTCACACTTTTTAAGAGCAGGGGGCTCTTTGGCCAAGAGTTTCTAAGATCTGTTTGATCTAGGAAATCTGCCATCAGTTTTAGTTTAAGACATGTGCCACTTCTGCTATTGAGGGCATTTGCTTACCACACCAATACAGTCAAATAAAAAAAGATTTTTTATTTTGAAGATTCTACATATCCTTATGCTGACAAAAGATGTAGGT
Organism: Platysteira castanea; assembly: GCA_013397175.1. Taxonomy (NCBI): domain Eukaryota; kingdom Metazoa; phylum Chordata; class Aves; order Passeriformes; genus Platysteira; species Platysteira castanea. The sequence goes on from VYXC01006975.1 coordinate 87,965, forward strand.
TTTTAATCCAGAAAGACTTAAGTAAATTCTGTGGATAGTATCATGCAGTATATCCAGGTGCTTGGTAGTAGATGACCACTTCCATCTTAAAAATATCTTTTTTTCCACTGTAGTGAACAATAATTTTGGATTTTTGTTTTTGTGATTTAGTACTTACTACCGTTGGGGTATACAAAAAAAAAAATTATGCGGCTCCAAAGTTTTAAAGCAAATTCTAACAGATAGAAGAGTGCAGTATCTGAATCAATGACTGGAAAGGGTGCTGAACAGGTGTTTAAAGCAGCTTCATGAGCCTTGATATCAGGCCCTGACTGGGTGGTACTTCCTGTGTGCTGAAACTGGAGAAGTGTGAAATTAGGGGGCTGATTTCTTGCCCTTTGGTCATTCATTCCTTACTTCAGCTCTTCATCTTGGGAGAATTGCAGTTTATCTTTTCCAGCTCACAACTGTCTGTGTTTCAAAGTAATCCAACCTTTCACTGATCACTACAATATGATACAAATGTTATCAGTGATCATTTAAGATGGTGATTCCTTGCAGAATATGAACTTTCATTTTTTCTGCTTTTAACTAGGAAAAAAATCAAGAGGATTCTGAAATTAGTCAATTTTTTTCCTTAAAAGAAATTTTAAGTGGCTTGGAAATTGTTACTATTTCTAAGAATTATAGAATACAATTTTCACTTTCCCATTTTAATGTTTATCTCCTTTATCTCCTTCCCCTCCCCCCCACCCCTTTTTTGTTCATGTACCCACTGGTATGGTATTAGAGTGCTTGATTAAGGTAGACATTGAAGTGATGTCTATTCACAAGGATATCAAAGCAAATACACTAAAAAACCTTAAAAAACAGACGTGGTTTTGTTTCTTTTGGTCTCCAGTTACAGCAGTGATAAAAAGTTTAATTATACGAGTTATATGTGAAACAGTAGTCTGGAATTTTTCATAGAAACCTTCAGTACTTCATTTTTAAGTACTCATGTAAGGAAAAACATAAAGATTTAGTTATTTGACTTCAAGTAGTAGAAGACCATATTCAAGTTCAGAAAATGCAACTCTTTCCACAGGAGTAGGGAGTTGCATATTGTTTCCTCGTGGATGGTTAAGACTGAATTCCAGGTGAGAAATGTGGAAATAGTACAGCTACTTCTTTTTTCTTCTATAAGATACAGTTAACTTTAATTTGTAAAAGCACAGATATTTTACAGAGAGCTAGCACAGGCAGTTCTTAAACAACTGTATTCCCTATAAATGCTTAGCTGGTATCAGTTAGGTAAGCTTACCTGGATACCCCAAATTATCATCTAATGAGGTCTCTATTTCCCCCTTTCAAAAAAAAAAAAAAACCAACTAACCTGCATTTTGGAAGTGTGAGTCACAATTGACAGTAAGGAATGCATGAGTTAATAGGCATATCTGCTTTATATTCATGGAAGTACCTCCCAAGAAGAGCAGATGAAGGAAGTGAATGTTTCCACACTGTCCAGGGATGGGCTTTTTTTAGGTCATGGTGCTGTCATTACCTAACCAAAATGTTCTTTGATCCCATGAAGAACTGATAGAATCCAGTTAGAATCCAGTAGACAGTGCAAGATTGTTACTAGTCATATCTGCTGAAGCTTATGCTGATTCTTGGCATTTTAGAGTCTGGAATCTGAGTGCAGAACGCAGTAAAGTAAATACAGGTACATTGATACAACCTGACATCATCTTGCCTGATACATTATGCATAGGGAAACCTAAAGGTCATGGGCTTCAGTTCATCAACTTCCTAGAGCTTGGTATCCAAAATTGGTTTACATTAATTCCCCACAGTAACCACACATTAAAATCAGCAAATTAAAAAAAAAAAATCAGAATTAAGTGTACTTGAACATATTTNCAAGAGGATTCTGAAATTAGTCAATTTTTTTCCTTAAAAGAAATTTTAAGTGGCTTGGAAATTGTTACTATTTCTAAGAATTATAGAATACAATTTTCACTTTCCCATTTTAATGTTTATCTCCTTTATCTCCTTCCCCTCCCCCCCACCCCTTTTTTGNGGTGAGAAATGTGGAAATAGTACAGCTACTTCTTTTTTCTTCTATAAGATACAGTTAACTTTAATTTGTAAAAGCACAGATATTTTACAGAGAGCTAGCACAGGCAGTTCTTAAACAACTGTATTCCCTATAAATGCTTAGCTGGTATCAGTTAGGTAAGCTTACCTGGATACCCCAAATTATCATCTAATGAGGTCTCTATTTCCCCCTTTCAAAAAAAAAAAAAAACCAACTAACCTGCATTTTGGAAGTGTGAGTCACAATTGACAGTAAGGAATGCATGAGTTAATAGGCATATCTGCTTTATATTCATGGAAGTACCTCCCAAGAAGAGCAGATGAAGGAAGTGAATGTTTCCACACTGTCCAGGGATGGGCTTTTTTTAGGTCATGGTGCTGTCATTACCTAACCAAAATGTTCTTTGATCCCATGAAGAACTGATAGAATCCAGTTAGAATCCAGTAGACAGTGCAAGATTGTTACTAGTCATATCTGCTGAAGCTTATGCTGATTCTTGGCATTTTAGAGTCTGGAATCTGAGTGCAGAACGCAGTAAAGTAAATACAGGTACATTGATACAACCTGACATCATCTTGCCTGATACATTATGCATAGGGAAACCTAAAGGTCATGGGCTTCAGTTCATCAACTTCCTAGAGCTTGGTATCCAAAATTGGTTTACATTAATTCCCCACAGTAACCACACATTAAAATCAGCAAATTAAAAAAAAAAAATCAGAATTAAGTGTACTTGAACATATTTTGCAGACATCAAACGTGACTTCAGTGTCCACATAGTTGCAAATTGTTTAAATTAATAAAACAGAGACTGATTAATGAAGTTGGGAACATAATCTATGTGCCAAACAGATCTTATGTTCCCTGTACAACCAGTTAAGAACTGAGCTTTTCTGTTGGTGATTGAAAGCAGAATTATATTCAGGAATCTGAAACCCATTCTTTCCTCCCTGTCTCTGTAAAGCAGGAGCATGTGAGAGGGTAGTGGGCGGGCCTGATTGCCCTAGCCCAGTGTCTAATTTGGATGCCTAAAATTAGGCAGTTGTAAATACCCTGTTGTTGCATTCCTGGATTAAGAAATAATACAATTCCATTACAATAGCTGCATGCAGAATAAGTTTTCCTTTTTTTTTTTTTTCCCCCTTCCCAAAGTCAGAAAGCATTTTAAGATACATATTTCATTTGAATAAAGGAAAGGAAGACAACCTGAGTTACAGTCCAGCCCTCAAATTTCATAGCAAAATGTTGAGATTCTGTCCTCATGTAATGGTAACGGTACATTGAATTTTTTTGTCAAAATAGTCCCTTTTTCTTCCCCAGTTCCAGAAGGCACAGAAATATTTTAACTCTTTTCTTCTTACATTCCAATTTGGCACATTCCATTTATGATAAAAAAATATAAGGAATGAGATATGCTTGAAGATATATGAAATCTGAGGTGGAAAAAATCCATGTCAGAAGTCATCCAGTTTTCTAATGTATAGGGAGTGGTACAGAGACCATAGAGTATTCAAGGTGTCTTGAGTAACAGTTAAACTGATGAAGATGATAACTTGAAGTACTGCTTGGTTCTGCCTGAATGAAGGAAAGAAAGATGGGAGAGGGATGGAAGAAATTTGTTAAGATCTATGTTCATATAGTAGTTATTTTCAAATTAATTTTGTCTGTATAGACAATATGCTGTATTCAATATGCTGTATAGAAAGCTATATATAAATCTATCTATCTATATGTATAAATATATATTTCATATATATAGAAATAGATATAAATATATCTCCCTAGACTGTGAAGACAATTATACTGGCAAAATAAGGATCAAAGCTGGTAATTGACTCTTCTTGTTTGGGAGGACTACCTATCATTATTTTTTTAGTTTAAAGATGTCTTAGTCATCCTAAATTCTCATCTGTTTTGTAATTTAAAATCTTCATAGTGCACAAGACTACAGGAAGGTATGTCTGCTTTATGCATGTCTGCATTTTGTACTTTTTTCCTGAATTAGTGAAGTAATGCAAAAATAAAATCTATGCACTGTCCTCATGTAAATTTTCCAGGTTGTAAAATGACTGTTTTATAATCTGGAAAGACCACAAAACCTTTTTTTGTGGTGCAAAGAGACAATACAGGAGCAATATCCACTTGTATTCTTAAAGAGCTTATCTACTACAGAAGCAGCGATACAAGTGCCCTTTTATTTGAGTACTCTGCATGTTTAACTTCGAGCACTGAATGTTTTCGAAAACAAGCCCAACTGTCAATTTGAAAATTATTAAAATTTTCAAATGAAAATTTGAAAAAGGAAATTAAAAACCTATCAAGAAGGGGGAAATTATTGTATTATTAAAAAGAAACAAACCAGAAGATTTTACCTCTTTATGTAGTTTTTTTTTTTCAAAAGTCTGTCAAAAATTGTATTACATGTTCTCAATTCCGTTTGAGCTGCTTCCCAGGAACAATGGCTGTATTGCTTATCTTTAAGGAAATTGGTGATTATTTGAAAGTACTTTTTTATGCTGTATGTAGAGCTTAGGATCCATGTTTGACAAGTGTTTCTTGCCTTTGATTGCTCATCTGATAAACACGTCTCCAGTTCTTAAATTTGATGATGAATTCCATTTTGGAATTTCTCAATCTTGCTTGTATTCCAAACATCAACAGAAAGATTTTTGCTAAATAGTTGGAAGATCTGTTGAAAGAACTCACAGATGATCCCTATGATGTTCTTCTGTGTGACCCTGGTACTCTCCATAGGGAATCTGAAATCAGTTGTTTCACTGGCATAGCTGAGGAAGATAACCACCCGTTTTCCACAGAAAGTTCATAATATGCTAGTTCACTTTGGTTCCTTGGAAAAGACAAACTGAACATGAGATTTTGATGTACAATGCCAGTATAATGCAAATTTGCAGTAAACTTCTCTGAACCATGATGGACATGCTGATGAAGCAGTCAGCACTATTGTGCTTTCCTTTTTGCAGATCCGTAAGCTTGCAGTTCCTTGGTTGTCTTGTCTTGCTCACATGCTTCTCTTTCGCATCTCTGGATTTATTTCATCTGTATGACATGCTGGGTATTACTCACTGTGTAGGAGTTGCTCTTTCTATCAGCTATGATCCTGCCAAGGTTTACTGTTTATTTCAGTTTCACACAGTTGCAAAGATTTTGCTCATTTCTGCTTTGACTGTCTTTAACTGAAAAATGAGTAAATCAGTCAATCTAGTGATTCAGAGGATATTGGCAGATTAGCAGGTCAGAATCTGGTAAGAGCATTACATCTGCTCACATTCTTACTAGAACAGTCAGTCCTGCTTGAGAAACTTTACTTTTGTGCTTAAGTCGGCAATGACAGTGGAAAAGAATCGCATCTCAAGGTAACAGATACATGATCAAAGCAAGATGTAATTTTATTGATTCAAGAATAAATATCTTTTTAGTAGGATAAATTGTTTTGTTTGGGGAATGGCTTAAATTTTATTAGCAGAATAACCTTGTTGTTGACACAAGCATTAACTCACTAGGTGTATATGTTGCTATGACTATGTTGGCAAAAAGTAAGTACATACAACTCTTAAGACTGATGCCTTTTTCTCCAAAATCCCTGACAGTTCACTGTTCAGAGCAGCTTTGTTCTACTTCATCACTTAATGAATCAGTCTCAGGTTTTAGATCCATTAAGGAAAGCATGCTTTTATGTAAAAAAGAAAGAAATTCCTTACACTTCAGAGTAAGAAAACTCTGGTTGCGAAGCCTCCTCCTGTTGTCCCATAGTGGGTTCTTTCACCTGGTGTGTTTGAGTCTGGCTCTACTCATCCACTGAAATGCAAAAGAAAGCATCTTTCAAATCCAAACCAGTCACATAAGTATTTCTCCACAGAAATTTGGTTTATTGCTTTTAAATCCTGCTCCTGCTGACTCTCTTGTTCCTCTGAGGTCTGGATCATTAGTAAACAGATTTGAGCTTTCTGTGCTTTTTCTTGTGAGATATGTAGAGCTTCCTGACTCAAGCATTTAGCTTACATAATAAATCTCATCCTACGAAGGATGAGGACATTCTGGCATATAGAAACTCATGAGTCAGTTTAGTGTCTCCAATTGTCCACTGTGTGAGTTGTAGGAATGGCCATAAAACTGCCCCAGAAATCAGTGCTGTAACTCTATTTAGCCCTTACAGATAGTTTTTACTGAATATGTAGCTCTGCTATTTATCAAAAATTCATTGTTTCTCTGGTTTTACTGGAACTAGAGAGTTTCCTGGGGATTCCTTGATATTTTCCTCTGGCCCCCTCATTCATTGTAAAAAATTCTCCAGCATCGTAATGTTTCTGTCTTTTCAGTGACCCTTACTGCCTACAAATATCACATCAATTCAGGCCAAAAGTGTGTGTGTGGGTTTGTGCAGGGAAAGCAGGGACCTTTCAGGCCCCGAGCCCCCTGCTTATTCTGTTTCTTTCACCTTTGTAATGCCAGTCTCTTTTCTTTCCACAGTAACGCAGTAATCAATCTAGCCTAAGTATGTCCCCAGTTAGGGTTATCGGTTTGCAGTTTCCAAAAGCTGATACATTCCTTCAGTATTCTCTCAGTACAAACCAACAGATCACTTCCAATTCAACAAATACGAAATATAAAAAAGGACATGTATAAAACTTAGCAGATCCCTGTTGCTTGTTTTAAAGATGCCTGTATCACCGGTTGATTATTTCTCTGAGACTAGCCAGCAACAGGACTAAAATCCTTGCTTCCCATATGCTCCTTATTTTGATCCATATTCTCTTTATCCATCCCCACTCCAGTGGTATATGGTGTGAAAAGGAGGAAACTAACATTCACACATCTTTTTCCTCATCTCCTCTGCAACACATGATCTTTGCCTTTTTCTATTTCTCCTTAGTACATGATATCAGCATATCTTGTTCCAACATACACCTTGTCTGAATACCTGGGTCGCTATACAATGTCATAAAAGCATCAACATACACCAAAACTGATCCCATTTACCAAGTCAGCAACAAAACACTAACTCCAACATAAAACCGCAACAATCCATCTTCCCCATTTTCCAATTTATAAGGTGTCCACCAGTGATTACAATATTTATTCATTTTATCTTTAGTTATTGGATCTTCCCCAGCTGTGCTAGTTTGAAAGCAAACTAGTGAGAGACTTCAAGTCAGAAATACAATTTAATAGGAAAAATAAAATAAATTTAATAGTACAAAGAAACAACCCACTGACAGAGTCAGAGTACAAANGTTTTAACAGCTTATGAAGATGGTGAATAGAATACAATCTTTTTTACATCTTACACTGTAACCTAGGACACCAGCCTACTCCAGTTTTTGAAAATAAAACCCCAAGGGCTACAGGGTAGAGTTGCTGACTGGTTTGCTAATACCCAGTTGCCCAATTCCTTTATCCTTAAGTCTAGACCTCCAATACAAATAATTTTTTACTCTCTGCTCTGACTCCTTGTTGTCAGAGAAAGGAGAAGCACTCTCTCCCATCACACAGTTTTGTGTGTAACAATTTTAAAGCCTAGGCATTTATTTATTTTTTTCCCAGTTCTGATCCCCATTTGTTAGTTACACACTACTCTGACCTCATGTCAGCAAAAATAGGAGAACCCCTCCCCTCTTTCACACATTGTTTTTGTTGTGTACAGTGACAGTCACTGTTCTGAATCCTTATCCAGTTTACACAGAGCTTGAAGTTTTCAAGTACCAATCTTACTGGTCAGCCCAGGACTGGTCCCACTGATCAATAACAACAAAATAAAATTTGATACTCACCAGTGCAGAAATTCACACCACTTTTGCCCTTGCTCAAAGTACCTCTGGACTGTTACACTTCTGAGTTGCTCACTGCCTTGACACTGGAGAGGATTTGATGGAGTCCCCAGTCAAACTGCTCCAAATCCTTTCTGATGTGATTCTCCTTTGCTGGGGACAACAAAATGATCTAGGCAAGACTTTATAGCTCTTCCATTTGGTTCATCCCAATTGTTGTCCCAAGATGGATTCTTTCATCTGTTAATGCAAGAGGCTGATCCATGCACAGAGCTGAGCTATTTGATTTATTTACAGTTCTGCACAGAAAGGGGTGCTGAGTGGCAAACCCACAAACCCAGCACACAGGCTGTCAAAACTTTTCACTATTTCTACATTTTAGCATACAAAGGCACTAGTGTTCATTCATTACAAGTTACATAGTTCTCTTATTAACACTATTAATTACTAGTCTGAATTTTCTTGGTTAAATGATTCCCTTGCTTCTTTTGGTAATTAGTTTGCATGCTCAGTCTTTCTCTTCTTTGAGTCAGTGGGTTTATTGAGTTTTTTTCCCTTGCCAGAATTACCCTTTACCCAGTTGGAGTATTGGCTTTTTTACTTCCTTATCTTGGGAGTTCTGCTAAATGACCTTGTGGCCTATAAATTCTGCATTCTTTGCATCCACTCTCAGTGGTGCATCCTTCTCCCCCAGCTCTGCTAACCTCCTGTTAGGTCTGTGATCACTGAAGCATGACAAGCCCTACACCTTAACGAGACTGTTCTACGGGCAAGTAATTCATCTTTCTAATACCTGGACATCATTCACATGAAAACTATCTCTCAAGGAGACTAAATTCACTTGTGTTGGTAGCAAAATGTTCCATCTTCAGGACCACTCCAGCTGGTATAATGCTGGAATTCGTCTCCCAGTATCTGGCTGATGTACTTTGTTGACTATCAAGTCTTTGTGCCAGGTTGTAGTAGGACTGCAGGTAGCCACCACTGGATGAATTGTAAGTGTCTGAATCAATCTGAGCCTTTGATAATGACAGTTCTAAGAAAGTGCCGCATAAGCACTGTGGCTTGAAATTGAAGTGCTTGGCTGGTTTCTGAATATGCATTAGCAAAGTGCCATGTTTCTATGTATCACTCATCTCCTCTAGTGCAGTACCAGCCTTTTGAACTGGTTCCTGTAATCACAATATAGGAAGTTGCTAGTGGTTGAAAAGGAAGACTGAGTTGAACATTAAGATAAGCAAAAATTACAAAGTATTTCACAGGCAGATTTGCTTCTCTTCTTGTGCGAATCTTTATGGATTGCTAATTCTAAAAGTGAACCAAAGCGATTTATCTTTATGTTATTCAGCCTGCATAATTACAGGGATATTTGAAAAAGAATATGGAAAATGTGTAAGTTCAGAAATATTTGATGTGGTCCTGATTTTGTCTGGGATGGGGTTAGTTTTTTCCTAATTTCAGGTACAGTGCTATGTTTTAGATTCAGCAGGAAAATAATGTTGATAAAACACTAATGATTTGGCTGTTGCTGTTAGGACTATTGCTTCCTGTGCTCTGCCAGTGAGCAGGTGCACAAGAACCTGGAAGATAGCCCAGCCCAGCTGGAAGGTCAGCCAGGACAGCTGACCTGAACTGGTCAAAGGGATATTCCACACCACAGAACATCATGCCCCGTATATAAACTGGGGGCAGTTGTACAGAAGCTGCAGATCTGTTACTGGCCAGTGGGTGATGAGCAATTGTATTGTGCATCACTTATCCTTCTTGTGTTTTATTCCCCTTTATCGCTATTTTTGTGGTTGTTGTTGTTTATCTTTATTATTATTAGGATGATGATGTTATATTTTGTGCCACTTATTAAGCTGTTCTTATTTAAACTTACATGTTTTACTTTTCTTTCAGATTTTCCTTCCCACTGGGGAAGGAGGAGGAGTGACTGGCTGTGTGGTTCTTGATTGCAGACTGGGGTTAAACCATGACAGATGCAAGCAGTGAAGGAATTCCACCATGATCTTGAGATTAGAAAGTATTTNTGAAAAAGAATATGGAAAATGTGTAAGTTCAGAAATATTTGATGTGGTCCTGATTTTGTCTGGGATGGGGTTAGTTTTTTCCTAATTTCAGGTACAGTGCTATGTTTTAGATTCAGCAGGAAAATAATGTTGATAAAACACTAATGATTTGGCTGTTGCTGTTAGGACTATTGCTTCCTGTGCTCTGCCAGTGAGCAGGTGCACAAGAACCTGGAAGATAGCCCAGCCCAGCTGGAAGGTCAGCCAGGACAGCTGACCTGAACTGGTCAAAGGGATATTCCACACCACAGAACATCATGCCCCGTATATAAACTGGGGGCAGTTGTACAGAAGCTGCAGATCTGTTACTGGCCAGTGGGTGATGAGCAATTGTATTGTGCATCACTTATCCTTCTTGTGTTTTATTCCCCTTTATCGCTATTTTTGTGGTTGTTGTTGTTTATCTTTATTATTATTAGGATGATGATGTTATATTTTGTGCCACTTATTAAGCTGTTCTTATTTAAACTTACATGTTTTACTTTTCTTTCAGATTTTCCTTCCCACTGGGGAAGGAGGAGGAGTGACTGGCTGTGTGGTTCTTGATTGCAGACTGGGGTTAAACCATGACAGATGCAAGCAGTGAAGGAATTCCACCATGATCTTGAGATTAGAAAGTATTTTGTTAAAGGAAAAATAAATCCTGTTGATGGTTGGGAGGACCCGTTATAGTCTGACAGAGTGAAAGATTGCTATGGATAAGCAGTTTCTTTAGCAAACCAGCGATGATTTAAGCAGTTACACAGTAGTATCCTAGTAATATAATAACTCTCCCACGGTTATTCTTTTTTTACTTCTGCTGATGATAACACTGTAGTTATGCTGTGGTATTGTCGAAAATTGTCTACACCCAAAGGCCTTCAAAGAAGTTAATTTATGAATGAAATTGGTGATAGGGATGGCTTTGTGTTTGAAAGACTGGACAGAGAATCAGGAGGGCTGTGGTAGATTTAGTGCATTGATTTGCCACAGATGTATTTTTAATTTTAATTTGGTATACATGTGTATGGATCTTTTGCATTAAATGGAACATTGATTTAAATCAAGTAAGGACCAGTCCTTTGATCTACTAAAGCAAAATGAGAAAGAGCTTAGTGCTGCATGATGAAGGTGGATCTGATTCACTGTTCAGTGGTTGTATTCTGTCTATACACTGTCATCCCTCTTTTCCTCCCGTTGCCATTTCATAGGAGACCCATGAAATATTTGATTGTTGTGGAAAAAAATCAAAATTTCAAGGGAAGATTAAGCAGTATGAAGTAATTGTAAGTGATAAAGGAGAGAATATACTGTGTAAGAACCTTCAGGTCAAGGTTAGGGATCAGAGACCTGTCGGCTTTGTGCAGCTTATCTAAGGACAAGTCAGGACCACTGCTTCTCAGAGTAGCTGAGTTGTCTCTACCTAATATTATATATAATGCCCCTAATTTGGGGACATCTGAGGACCCACATGGAGATTACCATCTTGCAAATCAGAACTCTTCTTCCCTGAAAACAGAGAAAGGACAAACACACATCTGCCTTGTGCAAACCATCTACCCTGTGAGCAAGCACCTCACACTGGCCCTCTCCTTATCTCTTCCTGTAAATAAAGAAATACTTTTCCTGTGGGGATGACAAGAGTGGCTTGGATGAGTAAGTCAGAAGCTATGCATCTGTGCTTTGGTTTCAGTGCTTCAGGATTTTATATTTCATTGTGTTCTTGCCTCTAAAACCTCTTCTCTGAGGTCTGGTCAATGGACCAGGGGTTCCTGAAAGAACCGGTTTTTTTTGTCTAGTGAGATAGAATATGGTTGTTGGGTTTGGGGTTTTTTGGTTGCTTGCTTTTGTAGTTTGTTTTTGTCAACAACAACAACCATAATAGTAATTTTTAAAATCTCTCTGTCACAGGTTTTATATGTCTGTAACAAACATGAGCATCAAAATGTCTTGTTGTGCTCACATAGGCTGTCATGCTTCAGTGTAGGCTAAAGAACTTTTGGTCTGAGGATCCCATTTGGTCTGAGGATCTGTGTCAAAGCAGATGAGGATATGAAAGTTTCGTGTCTCAGGTGGGAGCTGAAAACAAAATCCAGAGGATAAAGCTGAAGGTCTAGTACAAAGGACTAGGAGTCAACTGAATGGAACTGAGATCCCAGATCTGAGTTCACCTAAATGATGCCTAGGTTCAAAGTTCCTTAGTTTTCCTGTATTTTAACTACATCTTTACAAAGTAGATATGTCTAGTTACTACATGTCTTGTGAGTGTTATACAGTTTTTAGGCTCTTTGTCAAGATTGTCTAGTGAAAGCATTGTGAGAAATGCTGAAAAAAGCAGGGAAAAAAAGGGCTGGGGCCTGAAAACCAGTTTTCATTTTGGGCAACCCTAAATTTTGAGGGAGATGCTACTTTAGGTTCCATATTGTCTTTGTTTCCCTCAGCATTGCCCTCTTTTCTTGCTTAAGGTGTAATAGTGATAAACTGTTAGTTTATGTGATAAAAACTTGCCTGTATTCCACAAGGTAGTGCAGAGAAACACCGGCAGGTGGAGGAGCCTTAGTAACCCTTTCCCCAGCTGCTCCCAGCCCCATCACCGTAGCCTATGTCCTCAAACCCAGAGGAGCACAAGGGACAGTGGCAGGCAGAGACCTGATGTAAGGATTCTGAGGAAAGGCCCCTTCCAGCATTGTCCTGGGGAAGCCTCACCCGCATGACCTGGGAGAGAAATGCACCAAGATGAGTCCATGCTGGACCACCTCACAGACTTCCTGGTTTTGCTGCCTGGAGGTAGAGGACGCATTGGAGCATACAGAGGAAGACTGCTTCAGGATTACACAGGACTTACTATGGGATGTTTAGGGGAGAAACCAAAGGCAGGGAAAGGGATAGAACTGGGTTGTTTGGGAAGGAAAAAGCATGTGAAAATAGAGGGATGAAAAGAACTGGCCATGTTTAAACAGCAGCTGGTCAAACCACTTCCCTATTGTGACCTGAAGAGCACTATGCCCTCCCAATAAACTCAATTTCTGTTTTCTCGGGTGAGGCACTATTTGACTTTCCAAAGGAATTTCCATCTGGCTGCATTGTCAGACTCTTTGCATTAGATTTTTGTGACTGGTGTTCTCATCTGCTTGCAATCAATTGTAATAAACAGTTAGACTAATGTTATTGGTCATCCTTCTGTAGGAAGGTCATCTTGGCAGCTAGTGAAAGACTGGTTATAAAAATACTACTCCTGTAATAGGCGATAGAAAGGTCCTAATGCTTTCTCACTTCTATGAGTTAGTGCTGGTCTAGTTAAAGTTGAGGTTTTGTGTGGTTAAATAAGAAACCAAAATGCTGTACTTCATTTGCTTGGTTTTCTTGCTGAACAGTGGTTTTGTTTCTGGGAGGAGTGCATACATCACTTTATTTTTCCTCTGGAAAACCCTTAGGCCTGAATCACAGAATCCAATAAACATGATGGGGAAAGTTTCACTGACTTGTTTACCCCCAACTGCAGAGGAAATGTTTCACACTGAATGTATTTTTAGAGATCTTCATCAGCCAAATTACTCTTGGGAGCAAGCTTCTAACAGGACATGAATGATACCAAGCTTAAGGTGAAGTTTTACCGCACAAAGCCAAATTGATCTAACGGTTAACTCCTACTCAGAGAGCTTGTCCTTTTTCTCTCCTGTTTGGTCTTAAGACTGTTTTAGCTTGGAAAAATAGTGTGCCTGGAAAGCCAATCACCTTTCCTTTCTCTGGGTGGGAATGATGGTGATGACAACAATTTTTTGTCTGCTTTCGACCTTGAACTGGCTTATCAGAGTAAAGTTCATGCTGGCACATGGAGATGACCAGAAGAACATGTCTGTTAGTTTGGAAGCAGGATCTGTTTTTTAAAGGAGACCTGACACTAAGAGGCTGGAAACCTGGAATTCTGAGTTTAGGAGCCTGTGCTATGTAGAAGGCAGCCTGAAATAATCATGTGATCTTGTCTCATCGGACATCCACGGAAGGAAGTGTTAGCTATATTGCGAAGTGTCTCAGCGCTTCATCTCTAGTACTTGGGTGTGAGACTGGTTACAGAATGTAGAACAGATCAAAACCTTTTAAAATCAAACTAATGAACAGCTAAAAAGCATAACAATTTAACCTGAGATTGCTGGCTACTGTATGTGTACTACAGACCTCTTTCTTAAAGGGTTGATGGTAGGTGCGAGTCATTTTGTGTTGTACATTAGCCTGTATGACTCTTAGAGGCTACAAATGTGCATCAATGTTATTCCATGATATCTTATTCCATATAAACATCATTAACATAACTTTATTCCACAATATACGTATGCAGTGATTCTGTAGGCCATCTTGTATCATCCTCATAAGAGCAAATAATAGAGTATTTCTGGCTACTCAGGTTGGGTGGAGGGCAAATACTCTTCTGATAAAATGAAAACATCTTTGTATTGCTGACAAATCCTTTTTATGTCAGCATGGCAGTTCGCTTGTGAGAAATGTCTTAACAATGCAGCATGGCTGTAAGGAGACCATTAATTTAATAGTAATGCAGAATTGCCCTGTCATAGTGAGGTGAAGACTTAATTATATGTGCCAGACATGTTTATAAATTTTAAAGTTTTATTTTATGAACAAATGAAGTCTTGTTCCTGACCTCTTTTACTTGATTCTCCCAGCACCTTTTCCTTGTGTCTTTTTGAAGAAGATAAGGCAGAGGACATAGTGTAACTAATTTCAAACTCAACATCCTTCTGTGGTGTTACAGCAATGATGGACAAGGGAAGAGCATCAGACATCACCTCCCTGGACTTGTGCAGAGCATTTGACACAGCCGTCCTTGTCTCTAAACTGGAGAGACATGGATTAGCTCAGTTGAGTAGAGCATGGTGCTAATAACTCCAAGGTCACAGTTCAATCCCTGTGGGTCATTCACTTAAGAGCTGGATTTGATGATCCTTGTGGGTCTCTTCCATCTCAAAATATTCTGTGATTTCACCTGGGGACCACTTGGTGGATAAAAAAATGGCTGTGTGGTTCCTCTCAAAGAGTTGTGGTCAACAACTCACAGTCCAAGTGGAAAGCAGTGATCAGTGGCATTCCGCAGAGGTTGGTATTGGGACAACCACTTCTTAGTATTTTTGTTGGGTTACTCAAGACGGTGGGGTCAAGGGTACCCTCAGCATGTTTACTGATGACACCAAACTGAGTGGTGCAGCTGACACACTGGAGGGAAGGAATGTCATCCAGAGGGACCTTGACAGGCTTCAGAGAGGGCCCTGT
>VYXC01006975.1:103874-130782 GCA_013397175.1 Platysteira castanea
CTCTGCTCTGCTCTGCTCTGCTCTGCTCTGCTCTGGTGAGACCCCACCTGCAACACTGCATCCAGCTCTGGGGCCCTCAGCACAAGAAAGATGGGTACCTGTTGGAGCAAGTCAGGAGAAGAGCCACTAAGTTGATCAGAGGGCTGGAGCACCTCTTCTATGAAGATAGGCTGAGAGAGTTGGGGCTGTTCAGCCTGGAGTGGAGAAGACTCCAGGGAGACCTTAAAACACTTTCTAGTACCTAGAGGGGCCTTATAAGAAGGCTGAAGAGGGGCTTTACACAAAAGCATGTGGTGATAGGACAAGGGGGAATGGCCTTAGGCTAAATGACGGCTGCTTTAGGCTAGATATTAGGAAAAAATTCTTCACTGTGAAGGCAGAATAGGTTGCTCAGAGAGGTGGACTCCCTATCCTTAGCGATGTTTAAGACCAGGCTGGATGAGGCTCTGCTGGTCTAGTGGAAGGTTCCCTGCCAACAGCAGGAGGGTTGGAACTGAATGGTCTGTAAGGTCCCTTCCAACCCAAACTATTCTATAATTCTGTGTGCTGAGTGATTAGGTTTTTCCTTTGTGTGGTCAGTAGGCTTGTTTTCATCCTCATTCAGCTGCTAATTTTGTGTGGTCTGGAGGACTGAGTTTATTTTGAGGTTTTATTTTAAGGTTTGAATGGCTCTTTCAAACATCACTGAAGAAGGATGATGGTTTGTGAAGTTATTGTTAGCAAGACAGACACTGTGGACTGTGTGAGTCTTGTTTCTAAGAAATCAGTTGAGAAATGTAATAGATAATTAAATATTTTCCCTTAAAAAGTTCTTAAAAGTTAATAACACACATAGAGAACTACGCAAGTCGAAACAATTATTGTCAAGTGTCATGGCTGTGGACTTTTTGTGAACAACTGTAAAAGAAGATAAGAACCAAGAATATTTACATTGGCCTCGTTTGACAACAGGCATAATAACTATGCCAAATTCTGCTTATTTATTAAGGTTTTTTAGCTGTTGTTTTGTTTGTTTGGGGCTTTTGTGTTTGGGGTTTTTTTCTTTCTTGTGTACCCATCTCATTGTGTTGTTTGCATCTGTGTCCTGCCCCTCCCTCAAATGTTAGTATTTCAGATTAGCTTTGTTTCCTCTGGGGAGCTATTCACATATGAAAATGAACATTACCAGCAATTCTAAAAGCCTGCCTTGCTAATGATCTTGGCTAAAGGATTAAGTGCAAAATGGTTACAGAAACACTTCTCTCTGTGGTTGCTGTATTATCAAGTAACAAAGTTGATCCAAAGGCTCTCATAAACCTTGCTAGGAATGTGTGATCAGATGGGTTCCTATAACAGAATGGATTCCAGGTTGGGCATAGCTTGAGTAGCCCCATGAAAATATGACTGTATCTGTTTTTCCATGTTTGGAGGAGTGCCTACAGTACCATCCATTCTCAGAATGGGTAAGGCTGGAAGACCACTGGTCCAACTTCCCCTTCACACTATCTCAGAAACAGTTCAGATTTCCTGCTTGAAGACCTCCAGTGAATCCAGTGATAACTCAGTTCATTTGCTGTGTAGATTGTGACTGGAGTGAAAACTACTGGTACTATCTTGTTTGCTGCTTAGAATTTTGCAGAAGTCTGTGAAAGAACTAGCGCAGAACCTAGAACTTAGGTGGGTTCCTACACCCTTTCTTAGTCTTTGGTAAGTAAGCAGTTGGACTCTATGGGAGGAGATCTCTTCTGGAATTGGTGAATTGGCATGAGTCTTTTAATTCTGTGCCATTAGTAACTGTTCATTGGCACCCATGCTTATTTTGAAATTGCTTAGCACACATGACAGGCAACTGAAGAGGGTTGCACACAACAGGTCAGTGTTTTGGGCGGCTTCTGAGCACAGGAACTTTTGATGTGCTGAAGCCAGTTCATTGTAATGCTTATTTCAAAGTCTGTTGGAAGGACAGCTTTAAAACCCTTTGATGAATAAAGAATGTATGTGTAGAAGATGTCAAGTTTGTGCTATCCATTTTTCTGCCATCCTGTAGTTCAGATACTTCATTTCCACTGTGAATTTATTAGATCCAAAGGACTCCATTATCCAGTGGAAATTGGGGTATATGTTGTTTTGTTGAGCAGGTTCAAGCTGAGTTAAACAGAGGGGCCAAATCTGTTTAAAGACTGTGTTGGGAGTCTAGCTTTAGGAACAGATGGCAGCTCCAAATGAGGCAACTGTGTTTTTCTTCCTTGGTCTTCTATTGGCCTGGTGTGGGACCTTGGACAAATGACTTCCTCTCATATTTCTTGCTTTCATCTGCTGTTCTCAAAGCACTTGAAGAGGCATATTTTTTACTCAAGACAGTGGTTTTGATAAGAATTTTGTGGTTATATCTTAAAGCAAAGAGAGCAGTCATTTGAAAACCAGATCTTTCACTGTTAAAATAAAGTAGCTTTCATAATCTGATTTATTTTGTTTATTGTACTGATAAAGCTACCAAATACAACTTAGTTACATTAATGACTTTTTTAGAATTATAAAGAAGGAAAATTTCTCTTAGATTGTATATCTCATTATGCTTGCAGGTGTAATTTCTTAACTTCTACACTTTTCTACTGCTTTGCATTAGTTATGTACTGGTTTCTGCAGTGTCATCAAATGTGGCAGATTGCAGGGGCAGTGTGCTTCCACTGGGATACAAGGAATGAGAGAATCCAGAAGTGTAACATATAGTATGTAAGATACTGCTGGCATTCCACTGTAATCCCTGAACAAAATCTTGATTTCATGCTACCTTTAAGAGATCTTGCCTTCAAGGAAAGTGCTTAGATTGAAAAGCCTTTGGCTGAAGCATTTTGTCCCCGTGAATGGAGGAAAAGAATAGGATAAGCTGCTAAAAAACCAAATCACAGAGTATACTGAGTTGGAAGGGACCCACAAGGATTGTCAAAGTTCAATTCCTGGCTGGTATCTGTAGGGTACAGCACAGGGGGTATATGATTTAACTGCCTTAGAGTTCTTCTTTGGTGTTTTTTACTTGCAAAATCCTTTGCAAATAAAGGGATTTTGCATTCCTTCCTGACTATGTCTAAGCAGCCTCTCATCTTTTACGAGGACTCTGGAGGGTGCAGAACTTTCTTTCTTCTTTTTGCTTCAGACAATCTTGAGTTCTGTTGTGTGCTGCTTTACAAAGTACAATCACCTAAATGCAATCCCAGGTCACTTTTTTTAGGCAGAATTGCAAATTGTTAATAATCAATCTCCTAGCAGTACAAGTGGAGCACAAGCTGGGAGATGCCTGTATAACTCAGCTCTCCCAATCAACCAGATAGGTTTCCTGAAGAGTCTTCAGAGTCTCCAAAATTCTCAAGGCTTTTTCATTGAGACAGATTGCAGAATCCACATGGCATGAGGCATCAGAATCTGCTGTGATAACCTCAGTAACTGATAACCTCTTTTCCAGGTACTGTATTCTGCATCCTACCTTCTGCTTAACTAGCGTGTTAACAAAGCAGAACTTGCTAAATAAATGTGAGAGAGCTGTGCATCACCAATACAGCTTCTGTTTTCCAGTCTGTCCTACTCCTTCTAGTAGGAGTTCTTTTCTAGGAACTAGTTAGGATTAAAAGACAGTGTCATGGGTTGGCCTTGGCCACATGCCAGGCACCCACCAAAGCCACTCACTCACTCCCTTGTGCAGCTGGGCCTAGGAGAGAAAATTTAACAAAGGGTTCATGAGTTGAGATACGGACTGGCAGAGAGATCACTCACCATATACAGTCACATGCAAAGCAGGCTCAACTTAGAAATATGCATTGAATTAATTACTAACAAAATTGGAGCAGGATAATGAGAAGTAAAATGAGCCTTTAACAACACCTTCCCTCCACCCCTCCCTCTTTCCAGCACTACCTCCTACCCCAGTGGCGCAAGGAGACCAGGAACAAGGGTTATGGTCAGTTCATCACCCAAGGCTTCCCCTGCTGCTCAGGGAGATGAATTGTTCCCCTGCTGCACCCTGGGGTCCCTCCCACAGGAGACAGTTCCCCACAAACTTCTCCAACCTGGCTTTATCTCATGAACAACAGTTCCCTGTGACCTGCTGCACATAAATCCCTCCCACGGGCACCAGTCGCCCTCAAACTGCTGCAGCGTGGGTCACTCTTCCGTGGGGTGCAACCTGGCCTTGACATAATGTAGGAGCATAATGTAGTGACACTCTAGCACGGGAGCACGGCCCNGGGCACCAGTCGCCCTCAAACTGCTGCAGCGTGGGTCACTCTTCCGTGGGGTGCAACCTGGCCTTGACATAATGTAGGAGCATAATGTAGTGACACTCCAGCATGGGAGCAGGGCCCCTCTCTCCACAGGTCTCCCACGGGGTCACAGCCTCCTCTCAGGCATACACCTGCTCCAGTGTGGGGCTCCTCCATGGGCTGCAGGTGGATCTCTACATCCCCATGGATCTCCATGGGCTGCAGGGCCACAGCTGCTTCTTCACCATGGGCTGCACCATGGGTTGCAGGGGAATCTTGGCTCCAGTGCCTGACATATCTCCTTTGCCTCCTTCTTCACTGTCCCTGGTGTCTGCAGTGTTGTTCCTCTCACATGTTCTCAATCTGCTCTTCTCTGGTCACAATTACAGCTGCACAACCCTTTTTTGTTTTTCTTTCTTCTTAAATATGTTAACACAGAGGCGTTACCACCATTTCTAATTGGTCCAGCCTTGGCCAGAGGCACATCTGTCTTTGGAGCCACCAGGAATTGGCTCTGGAAGACATGGAAGTAGTGTCCAGCATCTTCTCACAGAAGCCAGCCTGGAATCCCTCCTTCCCCTTCCCCCTGGCCACCCCCATTTCCAAAACCAGGCCATGCAAATCCAATACCACGGTCATAACTCAATGTCTTCCAAGAGAAAGTAAGGTAGGTATAAGAAGTTCTTTATGCCGCAGTAGAAAGTTTCACACCATAATAGGTGTGATTTGTCAGGTAAAGAATCTAGCCTTGAGAGTCTGAATCCAACTGGTTAGGGCCTTTTAATGCCTAGTGCCTCATGGCAACATATTCAACACAGTGAAAATAAAATAAGGTGACTGATAGGAGCCTGTGACAGCATGAGGGGAGGCCACATAAGATCATTTCAAGCCGCCAAGTGCCTTGGTTCTAACTGTTACCACCTGTATCTTACCACTTGTCACGATCCGCTGTGAAAGCGGGGGTCATGATGGTTTGTTAAATGATCTCAGAATGCAAAAACGCGTGGTGGGGATCTCAGGTTTAACCAAAACAATGCACTTTTACTGAGTGCCAGCAACACAGCAGTGCAATAGAGGGGAGTTGAAAGGAAACAAAGGATAGAGAGAAAAAGAGAGGGTGGGATATTAGCTACCAGCAGAAGAGACAAAGTCCTCGACGCCTCTGTTTGCGTATAGATCCGTTGTCTTCTGTAGGGAGAACTCGAAGTTTGGTTAATTCAAGGGGTCTCTTTATAGTCTTTGGCTACCAAGGCAACAAGCAGCTGGCCAGGCAAGTGGGAGGACTGATCCACCGAAGGAGAGCAGGTAGTGACAAGTCTGTTCAGGTCGAGTAAGCTCAGGCAGGCCTGCCAACACAGGCAGTTCCACCGTGCCCAGTCCATTGTTTCGGCTCAGGTTCCCACAGGAACACGTACTGGTCTCGGTCCAAACAACACCTGCAGCAGACTTCCCATCTCAGCCAGGCTAGAGTCCTTGTTTTTAGGGGTCTTCTGTCCTTGGCAACATGGAGACGGTCGTGAGGCAGATGAAGGGTCTCCAGACCGTCTCTCACACCACTATTCAACACCTCATTCAAGAAGAAATAAATACTCCAGGTTTATGTACTTTGCTGCTAAAATAACCTACATGGCTGTCATGACAGCTTTAGCTTTTGCCATGCTCTAGTCGTGGCAGTGGCAGCTGCACTTGGTCCTGCTGGACTACTGAATTTATTTGTGCCAGAGCCACCAATGTTGTACATTATTGAAGCACTGATTAGCCTGAACATACTGCTGGAGTGTTGGCGTGTTCTCCAGAGGGCCAGAAGACTTCCCTGGTTTTCAGGCTTTGAGGAGCATAATGTAGTGACACTTTGAGGACTGGGCTGGGCTGGTAACCAGAAAGCCAGTACATTTTTATGTCCTGGGGGTGCAGTGATGAAGCATCAGTGCTGGCTACGTTACTTGGCTTAGGTGATCAGGCTGTGCTCAGTGTGGAATTGTCTACCTGGCTGGTAATGTTGTCCCTTTAAATCATACAGTCAAAAATTTTTAAGTCCCATGCCTTTTCAGAATTCCGTCCATCTTAGACCATGTCAGTCCAGAGGCATAGTTGTCTTACTTTCTGTTCTTCATTAATGGTTTCCCACTGAATTAAGAATCTGATAGATAACTGAGATTTTCTAGGGTTGCTTGTTAGGAACTTTGTTCATGCATTTAGTTGTTGTAGTGCATGTGAGTGTTTATTACGCCATGCAATTTGACATATAGTCCAGAAAAACGGAGTTGCGAAGTTATTTTTTGTAATCATTATATTTCTAAGGCAGGGTCATTAGCTGCTCATAATATGGACTTGTGCTCAGCAATGCAGTAAATTAAGATGATGGATACTACATTGTTGTGTTGTTCATATTGCCCTGTCATTTGTAAATTGTGGGATTTAATTATGTCCTAATGGTTGTTTTTATATAGCTGCAGTAATACTATCAGACGTTCACCTACATTCACCACAAACTCACTGTTTTTCATGATCAAAGCTAATTTTATCTTTAGACAGGTCAGACTTGCTTTATTAGTTAAACTAGAGGAAGGGACGTGCAAAGGTCCAGTATATTTCATCTGATGAGAAGAATGTTTTTTAAACATGTCTCAGACTCTTGAATTCCAAGATTTATTTCCCATTTCATGGGAAGCACACAAAAAAAATCAGATCCCCTAAAATACATATTTGCCATGATTTTTCATATTGGAAGGCCAAGTCTTTGCCCTGCAGACTACTCTTGTACCTCTTATGTTCAGTAGAAAGAAGATGGTCGAATTTCCATTAGTGGACTGGTTTAGAATGATATTATAGAAAGAAGCAATTGTGAGCAATTCTGAAATGCTAAATCCTCTTTGAGAACTGTTCCTTAAAGTGTCATAGTTAGGAGGTCCTTAATATCCCATTGGATCTCATGGTTGGCAGGTGAAGTATTTCCAGAGTTGTTTTTTTCCTTAAACAGAAATAGGTAAGGGAGTGTTACTACGTACCTTCCACAGGGTCATCAAGTTCTCTGGAACTAATGTTCCACTGCTAGCAGATATTTTTTGCAGATCTGTAAACATGACAGAATGTGTTAAGGGTATGATAGCAGAGGACTGATACACAGTCTGCAAAAACAGACATAGAAAATGGATTTCAAATTTTACCTAATGTTGGAAGATGTTTTTGTTTAAGGCATCTGCTTTACTTTAAGAAGGTGTTAACTGGGTCATAAATTTAAGTCTTCACGAGACAGTTTTGTGCTGTTCTGTGCTTCTCTTTACCTCTCTCTTGGGGAAAAGAAGCTTGCCTCAGTTCTTATTCTCTGTTTAGAACACTTACAGCTTAAAGAGAAATTGTCTTTATACTCAAAGTTTATTCCTGAAGATCTTTCTGTGTGCATGCTAATGTTTCAACTCAAAGTAGACAGTAGGATGATAGTAGGGATCATTTTAGTTTTCTGGGATACTGGGGCCTGGATTACTAAGACAATTCTTTGTATTCCCCATAGATGTCCCCTTTCCTCGGTCTGTTTCATTATACCTTCACACAAAAAAAGAAGTGCAGCTCAACCAATTCACTTTTTTGGCTTTCTGCCTGCATTTTGGAATATGTTCCAGCAAAGTCTCATCTTTTATTGCTCCTGTGAACAGTAGTACAGCAGTGCACCATCTGCACCCAAGACTAATTCATCTGATAATGTCTTAGAAACCAAAATATTATGAAGTCTTAAACAGACAAGAAGCATAAAGCTTGACATAATGTTTCCTGCATTTTTTCAGTGTAGCTGTTCTGTAACATCTGCCTGGTGCTGGAATAAACCATGCAATTAATCTAACAGTTCTAATGACAAAGGGATGTGAGAGATCAGAAGCGAGCATATAAGGTTACCTCTTACCCTTTAGCAGCAGTATGTTGAAATCTCTTTTGTGCAAGGCACAGTTCAGGCATGGAGTATGCAGTTTCACAGTCTAGGTACAGTATCTCTGCCATGGAGCTGAAATATAAGTCAGTTCACCCAAAGACTGCTGTCAACAGGTATGTTTTACGTGTCCAACCTACCATAGATGACATCTGTTCTGTGGAGTTTTGCAGTGTATTGTGTCACTTGGCTTTAGGGGTGTTGGATGGGTACCTGTGTTAAGGTTTATATTCTACCTCCATGGGTGGGTCTTTTGAAAAACTGGAGATTACACTAAATGTACAAGCTTTGAATGAAATCTGTGGAATCAAAGGGCATCTGCCGTATCTCTGTGGGACAGAACAGCTATGTGCTACATCTGCGTGACTCAGTAGATGGAATCTGCTTCACTAAAGTACTTTGGAATGATAGGTTTGCATGGGGCCTACACGTTTTCAGAAGCACCCTTATTTTGCATGTTTATTGTATTCACAAGACTTATCGGTATGTTTATGATAAAGTAAATCTCAGTTAACTCATTAGACTGGTCTGGATGGACTTCTGAAAATTATTTTTGTTGAAATATAGACATGACCATTTTACTGCTGCAAGCTTTATTTGTCTGCTTCTATTCAATACAGTGATTGAAATATATTTGAATTGGAACATACGCTTGCATTGCAAGTTAGGTCTTTATTTTTCCATATTTAGGACATGACAAGATTTGTCTGTTGCTTTGCCTACTTTTTTTTGTTTCAGTAAATAGTGGAAAATACGGTACCAGTGTCCATACTTGTTTTATAATAAAGAAGTTGGAGCTTAAAGAAACATGATGCTTAGCAGAATTTGGAAAATCCTGATTTTCTGGCAGTAGTAGATTTTCCATTGCAATTATAATTGGTATATTCAGTATTTGAAGTTTCTCCTGTATTTTATCATGTTCCTTTACAGTGACCATGTTCTCTAAATTCATATATCACTTATGCCACACTTTTCATACCAGTTTAAGCAGGTGTATGAAAGGATGAGTAACAGAATGAGTAGTGGTTTTTATCTTGAATTCCCATGTATGCCACATCAGTATGGCTCTGACCTAAATGGAGCTAATGTCCTTTTATTTTAGAGCAAGCAGGTGAAGAATTGCGTGATCGGTTCTGGTCTTACAGGCTGTCTGACTTGTAGTATGTTGTCCTGTTGTTAAAACAGGAAGTCCACAAGAAGAATAATCCTCTAATTGCATGTACTCCCACACAGATGCAATAATTTAATAATTGAACCTGTCTGAACATGATGATGTAAAGAGCAGCAAATGTAGGTGGTTTACACTATCTTTGTCTATTTGCCTGATTGTTTTCCATAGTTTAACCTAGGGTTAGAATCCCAGTAAAGACAAAATGGGGTGTGGCCAGCAGCCTTTGCTTTAGTGTCCACCTGTCATCCTTCTGAATTGCCATTTAGCTGACACTTAAACCAAAGCCTGATGCAGTTCCTGGATGAGTGAAGAAGAGAAGAAAGAAAAAAAAGTGCAAGGTGTTGAAGAGGGTGTTTTGAAATGAAGTAAGGAATAGAAGGTATAGAAATTCCTCACAGAGAACAAGAGAGGAAAGCATTTCAGAATTTGGCCTGATCTTACATCATCAGTGAGATGTGTGTTTTCTGTGTGTGAAGCAATGTGTCTATTCATTACCATCCATTTGGCTGTAATCATGACAGCAGATAGACCTCCCGTGTTTTGCACCTTGGTACTCAGATGTTATTGGTGGCTCCTACAGAAATACCCATAGTTGAAGTTTCCAGTCCTGCTGACACCAGAGTGATGGTCTTCAAGACAGTGACAGTGATTCAAAAAACTGCTTGCTCGGAAACTTTGGTTTGTGGCTTGTTATCCTGGATTCTCACTCATTTTTCTAAAGAAAATTTGGGCTTCATTCCGTGCTGTGCTAGGATGGGGATTCAGTCTTCTCAGTTAGTCACCTAGATGGCATTCTTTTCAGAGGACAAATATATTATTATTTGGGAGCACTCTTGGGATCTGCAGTGATTGCTGCCTCAAAAATTCTGATGGCATCTGTCTCTAATAGTAGATATTGTGTGTGATACAGCTGAGTATACTCAAATAATTTGGGACTGGATCAAAACCATAACTGTATGGAATGCATGAGTGGCAAAAGATGTAATTGAAATGGGATAAAGAATAGCAAGGCAGCAATGCAATTTCCTAACCATTTGTTATGTAGCAATTAGAATGATGAAAACATCCTAGAGGGAAGTAGGTCTAAGGTTGTTTTGGGTTTGTGCCAATTTAGGAATAAATTACAAGTGCTAAAATCTGTGTGAATTTAATAAGTGTTGAGGTGCCCCCCCCNAATATTGTTCCTGATTCTTTCTACGGACAAAGCTGTCTTCAGGGAGGGTGCAGGCTATAACCGGACTGCAACAAATAAGTATCCTCAGTTAAAGATTCCACCAAATTCTAATGGATAAAATAAAATGTTAGGATAAATATAATACAGCTGTGTAACAGAAGTGCTAAATATATAGTGAAAAAAAGGTCTAGCACCATTATTTTTATATGTTGAAGAATGCATGTTTCTGGCAGGAAGCAGGAGAGAGAAGGAGATAAAAGAATGGGGACATTCAAAAATCTAACAAATACTCTTGTTTCTGTTATGATGTGAAAGAGGGCATGGCATCTAGGCCATGGTGTGGATGAGTGGGTGAAAAACCTGTTGCCAATCCAAGCACTTCCCATTTGGAAGAATGCACAGAAGTGAGGAGACGACTGCAGTAGGGTAGAAACCTCAGGCACTAATCAAGCAGTAAGTGATGTTTTGGGAGGATATTCTTTGTTGTTGTTTTTCTACAGTTAAATACAATTGAATTGAATGTATGAATTATTATTTGTGTAAGGTTCTTCAAATTATCTGCAAAGGTTGTATTTTGAACCCTTCCTGGCTTTTCTTTTAAGTCAGTGTTTCACCAGTGGAGTATTAACTCCTAATGAAGTGCCATATATTCAGATTCTTGAAGTGGGGGCGACCTGTTCAAAGACTAAGATAGAAGACTCAGACTGAGTGCAGATAGTGCAGATTACCCCAGTGGCTGGGCTGTTTACCCCAGTGGCTGGGCTGTTTACCCCAGTGGCTTCTCCGTCATTTTGGTGGCTTTTCCTGCTGATCTTATATGTTTTCTCTCTTCAGTGATCTTCTGTCTGTTGGGCTTTTTTTTGGGTTGCGAGTTTTTGTTTGGTTTTTTTGGGGGGCTGGGGAGACGATGTCTTGGGTGGGTGGTTTTGTTTGTTGCTTTGGTTTCAGTGGTTTTTGTTGGTTTTAGTGGTGGTGGTTTGGGGTTTGGGGGTTTTTTTGCTTTAATTACTTTGAACCAATCTCTGCTCCTGATGTCTTTAAGTGCCAGTCTTACGAAATCTTATTTTGAGGGAATAGGAATCTTACTGGTGAATCGGTTATATGCATGGTTTAGTGATATACAGAAGATGCTGTGAATTTGTCCACTGCTGTAATCACGGTAAACACCTTTTGGTTTGGATGTGCCTTTGATATGACAGCCTGTCCTACAGTATATTTTCCCAGCATCTACACTGTCTTAGAAAGTGCCAAGATTTCGATGCTTTCGACAGTTCCCACTAAAATTCTTCTGTGAAGCCATGGGATGAGATATGGTGGAAAGTGCCCTTAAAGTTTCAAGAGTTCCTGAAGAAACATCACCACAGAACCCCCCTAATGACCTTTTAATTAGAGCAGCAAATAAAAGTTTGTAGTGGTGTGCTCTGATTGGGATCTGAGACAAACAAAGACCGTCCTGTTGAGTCACAGCATGTGCTACACACAAATGTACAAGTAGAAACAAGAAACTACCAGGCTTTCCTTTTTCTTGGTCAGAAATTGTTAGGGACATAGTATGGAAAGCATTCTGCATAAATGAGTTCTGTGGGAGGAAGCTTAGGCACCTGACAACTCCTGCATTCAAACTGTGCCACCTTTGCAGTCAATTTTTGATAGAAAGCAGCAATTGACTTTTGTTTTGAGCTAAACTGAGCAGTGCCAGGCTGTGGGGAACCACTCTAGTGCAATGCACGTGGCACCCCCCAGAGCTTGTCAGCTGGGCTTTCCCTGTGTGCTGGCAGCTGTGGCCACACAAACGACAAGGAGCACTCATTTATTTTGCTTCAGAGTAAACTGCTTGCTATGGTCATAGGGAAAAGAACTCAGCTCTTCTTGCTGGTTATGTTCATATGCTGTGTGGTTAATGAGTTTTGTTTGTTTTTTTGGCCACAGCTGTGGGCAGCTTGGTTTGAAAAGCAAGATCCTTAACTTGCAGTGAAGGTAGTTTTCCTCTATTTATACCTTTTAAGAGCTTGGTCCTATAGCTCTGATACAGTAAATTTTTTGTGTGCATGGTTAGAAGGAGAGCTAGTACTGTGTGAGAGTTGCTCTGACCAAACTGTAAAGAGTAATCAAATACTGTACTTCTGCCTATAAAGCGCTTTTCCACAGGGATAAATTTATATTAAAAACTACCCAAACCCTTCTTCCAGATCAGTTTGTGAGTAGTTTTGTTTGCTTTGTTAAATTCCCTCTGAAGCACACCATGGGTTAAGAAGTATGCAGAAAAGGCTTTCAGAGTAGTTTAGTTCACTAGAAAGGTAAAGCAGAGTCATAAATTGGGAATTTACTTTTCAGTGTGTAGGGGGAGCAAGGCAGTTCCACAGCTGTTTCCTGGAGCATACTGCTAGGGCACTGCTTCTCCAGTGCTGGTGCTTTATGGTTTGTGCGGAGCTACGCAGTTAATACAGTCCTGGCTAGTTACTATCTACTAAACTGTATTAAAGGACAGCACATTTTTGCTATCCTAAACTCTCCCCAGGTGAAAAATCATTGTTACAGCAACAGTTAGTTGTATTGTCAACTGGAGAGGAGGCTGGCATACCTCAGAGGAGGTAGTTATATAATGCTTAAGTGTTCTTTCTAATATTGTTTGATATATGATGTCTGACTTCCTTTACTTGCTTTCATATTTCAGGTGTCACAGATGGCAAGGAGAACAGGTTTTTTCCACCAAGTGAGGCCTTCCAGACTGCTGATTTAGAGCTCTGGAGTGTGGATGGTTGCCCCACCCCAGGTATTCTGTTTCTGTCTAGCAGATTCTCTTTTTTTTTTCCCTATGCATGGTAGTAGGTCTTTTTGGCCAAATGATAAGTTTGAACATGCTAAAGTTACATGGTGGGGATCAGAATTATTCTCCAGAGAAAATCTCTTCAGCCATGAAGTCAGTTTAGTCCTCCAAGTTAAGACCGATGTAGAAATCAACCCTATATATGATTTATTTCTTTGAATTTTGAAACCACAGATCCCACAACTAGACACTTATGAGCCCACCACCACTTGCAGAGGCTATGCCATGTGACTGCATGCTGCTTGAAGTATTGTATCATTTGCCAAGTTGCAGGCTGTGACCACACCATGCCCTTGACCTATAAAACTGTGAAATCATAAATCTGTGAGATCTTCTGCATTCTTCAAAAGACATCTGTACAACTACCTTGCCTTTGTCTCCTTGGTATGAGGTTGAAAATGTCCATCATGGGGTGCATCAGGCACAGCATCGCCAACCAGGCAAGAGAGGGGATTGTCCTGCTCTGCTCTGCACTGAGGCAGCCTCACCTCGAGTGCTGGGGGCAGGTCTGGGTGCCACAATACAAAAAAGACATTGAGCTGTTGGAGAGTGTCCAAAGGAGGGCACGAGGGCCTTGAGGGGAAGCCACGTGAAGAATGGCTGAGGGCACTTGGTCTGTTCAGCCTGGAGAAGAGGAGACTGAGGGGAGACCTCATTGCAGTTACAGCTTCCTCTTGAGGGGAAGAGGAGGGGCAGGCACTGATCTCTTCTTTGTGGTGACCAATGACAGGACCCAAGGGAATGGCCTGAAGTTGTGTCAGGGAAGGTTTAAGTTGGATATCAGGAAAAGGTTCTTCACCCAGAGGGTGGCTGGGCACTGGAACAGGCTCCCCAGGCAAGTGGTCACAGCACCAAGCCTGACAGAACTCAGGAAGTGTCTGGACAATGCTGTCAGGGTCATGCTGTGATGCTTGGGGATGTCCTGTGCAGGGCCAGGAGCTGGGCTTGATGATCCTGATGGGTCCCTTCCAACTCAGGGGATTCTGTGATAATCAGCCATAGTTGCTGCCACTCTTCATATTGCTATATTGAGTGCTTTGACCCAAACCATGGAAAGTAGGCTTCTGCTGTTATTTGTAATAACAGCATGTATTTGTCTTACATGTAGCTTTTCTGATAACCATGCAGAACTGTATTTTAAAGTTAAGGGATTGGGTCCTACAGCTGCTGGAGGTCCATTTCAAGACAAGATTTCAGATTTATGGTATAAATAATTGGAAGATATTCACAATTAAATTATCACTTTTGAGTTATTTGCAGTTAATTTGAGGGGCTGCACTGACTCCCACATGATTCTAGGTGATTTTTGTTTCTTAGCAACATGGAGTTAAGGGTAATTTTTTTGTATCTGAAAGTCATCATGTTCATGTTCAGATTTATCAGCATTTGTTAGAAAGGGTACAGTGCACCCAGTAAGGATGTCATAGCCTCCTTGCAGATCTTTGCTTTGGAAAATGCCTCTGATATCATGAACTTCTTAGGACATTGCTGAAGGCACTGTGTCACTAACAGTGTGTCTCTGCTGTCCATCCTGCCACATTAACCTGAGCTGTGGTAGAAGAAGCCAGACTAAAGCTAATTGGTCTGAATGGGTATCAGCTGAACTTTTTACATCTTGTTTTCAGTGTGTTTGTGTTTTTGTTTTCACCATGGAGCATAGCTATTTGTCTCTGCCAGCATAGTGTTTGTAACTTGACTCTGTCATTGTATCCCTGGTTTTTTGCATGCTTTCCTTGGACAAGAAAATGAGTGGTTTTATTTGAAATGTCACTGAGATGGAACAAATGATTGAGACATTTTTCTGAAAGCAGAACACATACGTGGTTTCCTAAAGCTAAGATTTAGACCAAAAATAAAACTGAATTTGGCCAGTGCATGCAGAGTAGGGCACCTGAAGTTCTAGGGCATACACTACTTCTAGGAGGTAGGCCATTTTATTGCCTTTTACAGAAAGGCCCTGACATGAGGTCTCAGACCACATTTTTGTGTGTGCACATTTTTCTGTTCCCTATCGCTTGTATGAACTGACTTGCATTTTTTCAACAGAATTGAGTGGACTTGGTTTTAGGCTTTCAAACAGGATTTGCATAGATGATCTGATAGCGTTGGAGAGTGCAGGAAATATTTTAACTCTCTCAGACTCTACTCAGTTGTGCCAGTGCTTTTAAAAGCCAGAATGTAGATTTAGGATTTAAGCTGAACAGAACAAGGACATTTTTGAACTTCAACCACAGTTTGAAAAGGACATTTCTTGTTTTGTATGGGAGAATTTTCAGGGTGTAACAGTAAAATTTTAGCTCTGTTTTCTGAATTCATTGTCACAGCTGCCACTGAATGCAGCTTAGTCAACATTTTATCTTCAGGAATGGCTTTGAATCAGAAATTAAACAAGCTGGGGGAAACGTGTGTACTATCATAGAGAATCAAAATGTAATTTAATTTGTGTCCTTTCCTCCTTCAAGGCTATTAAAATTCTCTTTTCACCCAATCTTTGTATATTGTTTTTAAAGGAATGAAGGGTAGCTGCTCTGTTGTCGCAAGTGCTGCAATATGCACACTACAAAAGCCTAACCACCATCCACTGTTGCGGTGAGGTCTGTGTCCACAGAGACCAAGAGATTTTGGCAGAAGCAGGGTTGGTGAGCTGGTTCTATTGGTCTTCATACTGCAGTCAGTAAGCTGACCCACCCAGTCCACTGGTATGGTCAGCTGTACACAAGAGCAGTGACTGTAACAGCATCTGGTGAAACAAGCCACAGGCAGCTGTAAAGACTTGGCTTTATTGGTGGTGGAAGGATGCAGCAGGTAGCAGGGGCTTGATAACTGGAAGCAGAGGCTGTTTGTGTACTTAGAGAATGTGGTTTAGTGGTTCAGGATTAGTGGTGCAGGATTCACTGTGCTTGCACATGTGCTACCAACAGCTCAGACCAGTAAAAGCCTGTGAATCAGGGAGAGAACTGGAAAAACCTGAGTGTGTAATAAAAAAAAACAGCATTCAAAGGGTCTGTTGGAACTGCATGCTTCACTGTGATCTCTCACTGTCAGACTTCAGCCTCAGTAGCTGCCTGAGCTAAAGGGAGTTCCCAATCTGCTTTAAAGTTTGGGAGGTCTGAAATTATCATGGCAAACACTGTGATTCACTTAAGTGGCCGTGGCTAAATAACCACTCCCATGGGGTTTTAGTCTATCTGTCTCATCCTCTGCCTTCCACACACCTTTCCTTATATCGTCCTTTTCCTTGCTCTGTGTGGCCAAACGGGATCAAAGAAGTTGATTGGGGTGAAAAGTCCAGTTTTGTTTTAATTATTGCAGTTTACTTGTGTGTGTCATGCAGCTCCCTGCAAGGGGATGTATAAATGCCTGGGCCAGGTATCATGTGCAGGAGATGTGAAGAAGGTAGGACTGTGAAAGGAGAGAAGAGGAAGCAGGACTGAGTTTTCAGAGAAATAATGTAGCCATACACACCCCTGCATGACTATCAGTCTGTAATGGGTCAAGACCTCATATTCCTGGATAACAGGGGAACATAAGCTGAATTTCAGTGTAATCTAAGTCA
Organism: Platysteira castanea; assembly: GCA_013397175.1. NCBI lineage: Eukaryota > Metazoa > Chordata > Aves > Passeriformes > Platysteira > Platysteira castanea. The sequence continues at coordinate 120,757 of VYXC01006975.1, forward strand.
TGTACTTTTTGTAGTTTTACTGTAATTCTGGGAGACACTTATTTCAGTTCACCTTAAGTTGTATGCTACAGGAAGTCTGCGTTCCTAACTAGGATGCCATGGATGCTGTAACCAATATAAACTTGTAGTGAAGAAGTGTCAGGGTATTTTCAGTACCTTCATGGTGATCAGTGTTCTTTTACAGAACTTCAGATGAGGTATAATTGGATTTGAGACTTGTAAAAGGCACTAGAATGACACTAGTTGAGAGCCCAGTCCTCTGTTAAAACATAAACATTTATCCCCATCAAGAAAAAACATGCTTCATTTGCATTATTAAACAGCACTTATCAGCTAAGATTTGAGCACTCATTCCTGATTCTGCTGCTGCTGAGCAGCTGATGGACTTCATCATAGAAATGACTGTTGTTTAAGTCAACTTCTAATTGTTTTGTACAACCAGTTTTCCTAAAAGGAAAGAGGGGCTTCTCCATTTGTATAGAAGGGAACTTTGTCAAAAGAACTGGAATTAAATATTTGTGAATAAAGTATTGGGATACATAAATGCAATAATTCTACCTAATATCACCTAATATGCTCATGGAAAATATGCTGCTATGTTTAAGGGCAGTAGTCTAAAAAGGACTACAAACATCATGTGTTATGCCCTGATGTAAGCCCAAGTCATTCCTACTCAATCATGACAGAGGGACTGACTGTGTTCTTTAGCCAATTACTATTTTTCAGTTCTCTCCTTATGGAAACCTCAGTATTTTTGCAGAATCATAAATCATCATTTATTTCAGGCTGATCCAATTTGGTAACTGTTTATCTCTTGTTACATAGCCGCATTCATTTTTAAAATACACAGTTTTATAGACAGCGATCCATTGTATCTTGCTTTCCTTTTCCAGTCTTTTACCTTAGAAAAGTATCAAAGGTTACTTACATTTACTCCATTGAGCCTTAACACTTTGAAAATGCTATGCTGATTTCTGTGATTGTTTACAATTGTGGGTTTTTGTTAGTCTTACAAAATCACTTGCTCCTTTTTTTTCCCCATGCCCAGACAAAGCAAGGCTAGTTATTTATTGCATGTCAAATGCATGGGTATTGTTATATGTCAGAAGTGTTTCTGACTGTGAGAAGGCTTCTTTCTAATCCACACTTTCCACCTGAGTATCTCGAGTCTGCAGTGACGTTATTGTGGTTACTAGGGTAAGGTAATCCCAGCATCTTTAGAGGAAAGGAAATTGCCACTCAACCGGTATCATCCCTGAAAGAATGAGGAACGGAGACGTAGATTTTGGAAAGAAAAATGTAAAAATGTACAAGTCAGCTGATGCAGAGTTGGTTTTCATATTGTGTATCACTGGAGAGACATCTCACTGTGTGTTTTTCTGCTAGATGTTTCCTCACTGCATTAATAAAACAGGATTTATATCAGCTACGTTCCCAGCAGACCTCTAAAGCTGTAACTCTCCTTAGAATATCATGATGAAAGGTATGTGTCTATAAACAGGGTGTCATTTAACATTCTTCTTACCTGTGATTTAATAGAAAATACACAGGGAAATTATATAGGTTGCTTCTAATTCAGTAGTGACTCTGATATGAAGCTGGTCACAATGTGTGGTTTGTTGTGAGTGGTTTTTTAGTGGTATCTGCATGGGTAGGACTGGTTCTTATTTCCAGATGATGGCATACCTGATTTTAGGCCAAGTTGCTGTCTGTCTGTGCATGAGCTGGGGGACAGCACTGGTCACTGTGGTGCTGATGCCACGGATGAAGCTTATGAGGTCTGGTTGTCCTGAGATCATCTCCAGATCTGTGGTTACCATTCTCAGGCATGGCTCTGCCAGCAAGGGAATTCACCCAGATGCATTATACATGCTGTAGAATAGTCCATCAGGAAAAGATGTTGGTGACTGTCAGAGAAATCCATTGCTCTGAAAAAAAAGAAGATAAATTGAATCACTGGGAGAAGTTTCCTCACTGAGCTACCCACACCAGGACAGTCATTTAGGTCAGAGGGACATGCAGAACACTGTCCCAGTATACCATCAAGACAAATATCGTGAGCGATAACATTTTTCTTTAAGCCTCATTGTATAGTTAGAACCTGTCATAAAAGATGAGAAGCCAGTTTCTATCACTTTTGACACAAGTATAAGCCAGGAGCAGTTCTGCTGGATTACTATAACAGTAAACTGCAAAGTATCTCTTATCAAGAGACAAATTTAGTTTTATGTGGAATGAGGATGGGTGCTACTGTACCACAGGTTTCAAGGAGTTGTGATTCAGTCTGACCCATACCACAACATTGTTCACAGTGTTTCAGCTCTGAAGCAACTCTCTCAAGACCAGCTGAGATAATGAAACTGGAAGCATTTTTCATTCTTGTAAGATGAAAACTGTTATAGAAGTGAATGTGCTGACTGGCAAGGCAAGTTACATTCTCAGTGCTTTAAAAATGGTGAGATTTTGTTCATCATTTGTTGTTGAAGCTATCTGATGAGTTTTCATTTGGCTAATGTTACGCAGTTTTGAAGCAATAGCTTTGATTTGTAAGTTCCCCCATTCAAAGTTTTAACTGACAGTGTGTGGTTAGGGATGAAATGACAAACCTCTTGTCACGATTGTTGATTCAAACACAGTATAGGAAGTGTTGGAAGTCTAAAGGCAATTGAGTTCCTGCAATGGATTAGTGATTCAGTCCTAAGCAAAGGAGTGGCCATTAACTTTATTGCCTAAGCAGAAAAAATGCTCTTAGAGCCCAACAACTTTGGCTAGAGCTTTCTCGTTAGCGTCAGCCTCTGAAGGATCCAAACCTAAAATCTCTCTGTTTGACCTCTACTGAAAATAAGGTGAGCCTGTTCTTTTGTCTCCTGTGAGTAAAGAGAAAGCTTCCTTATTCCAAGGAAGTAATGGTGATGTTGTTTGTAAAAGTTCAGAAGAGCCTAAATTCTTATTTCTTTGTTCATATCTGTTAGCTTTTGAGTAAAGACAGTGGTTAATTAGATAGCAAATACTATCAAGAACCAGGATGCAAGAAAAGTATTTAATAGGGTTGATTCACTGCAGTATTTTTGTGAAGTTTGGGTCTTACAGTTTTCTGTTTTGCATTCTTGAATGTGAAAATACATGAGAAAACAAGTTTATTCATCCCCTGGCATTGCACAGCCTTCAGTCACATTTTCAGACAGAGAAAGAGGAAAAAAGTAAGCTCTTAGCAGAGCTGTATCTTTTAAGAGAAGTTAAGCAATGAGATACTAGCCAGCTTTGTATTTTTGTATTGTGTAAAGTTACAGAAAGACGAAGGAGGAAGAGCCTTAGCTTTTATTGCAAGATGCCAAACAGAAGATTCTCCAGGCAGGAAATGTGTAGGAGATTCTTGCTTGTTCTGATTCTGTCCTGGTGAATTAAAGAACAGTTTCATCTGGCTGCACAGTAATCTTTTGGATGAGTCTTTGAGGTGAATTTGACCAGGATGTGTGTGTGCTTCCACAGAGACCTTCATCATCAACATAAGACTTGAGATAAGGAGTTATTTGCTGAGTGTTTTGGTTGAATTTTCTCTGCATTAATTGATTTTATGCAGACTTCCTGAATGTAGGAGAGGATACATAATACAGTGTATTCTGCTTTTTTCTCAAAGGAGCTTTAATTGCAGTAAGTACTGTTTTTCAAAATGTCTCTTTTGAAGATGAGTTTTATTTGGTGATCAGCTTGTTGTTTTAAAGAAAACTTCTTACATGTTCTGGTGAATATTTGCAGGTGATGAAGGGAGTCAAAGTACCACATAAAAGCACCAGGTGTATTAAAGTGGGGAAGAAAGTAGTTACCTGAGCTGTAAAATTCTGGACTTAACCTGCTTATTATTGCAAACTGGGACACTGGCTCTGTGCCATCTCCAAGTGTGTCAGTCACAGGCTCAGTCTGTGCAGCAGTACTCACCTATATTTTGAAGGGCTTTTGAATAAACAGCTGGCTGCCAGAGAGCATTTGGGAGCTGGAAGTTATGGGTCTTAGTAACAAACAACGAATTGTAGGGCAAAGTTGACTACTTAAAAGTACCTTCATTTCCTGCCAATGACACTTAACTGTTCCAAGGCTACTTCTGTTTAAAGTCTTCTTTCCCTGACCTTTGTCAGGTTTCAGAATTTCTGGATTAGAATATTCAGGATCTCAGTCTTTGAATATTGCTCAAGGGACATGTCAAATATGACAATAATCTCTCTGGAGTTCATTCCCAAACTTCTTGGATTTTGCAGATATGGAAAAAAATACTGGGTATACAGTCATGGTTGGAGTATCCCTCCATCATGCCATCAGGAAAAGCTAAAACAAGCACTTCTCTGCTGGTTCTGTGCAACTGCTGCTTGCTAGCAAATTAGCTTGCATGCTAATCTTTCACATATTTGGAAGAGGATTTTTCATGGGCCTCTTACATCCTAGTGTGTGGACACAGGGTCTAGCATACTAAATTTCTCTTTGCTAAGGTAGGTGTTGCTTTCTTGTGGTTATTAAGAAAAAAGCAACAACTTTTTCTCTTCCTTTTTGCCTCTCCACAAAGCCTCAGGCAACTGTCTTCAGAAGACTTTAGTGCTAGGGACACACCACCTGGTAAAATTTTCATGGAGGTGATTTCTGTTAAGGGAAACAGTGGAACACAGATAATCTCGTTAGAATTGGCCATTGATAGGGGAGGATTTTGGTATTGCTGTGCAAGTTTTAACATATATTGTGTTATTTAATTTACATATTGCATAGAATGAAATGCTTATTCTCTATCTTTATTCATAAAATCTTAAGTACTAAAACAGACATCTAATTGAAACAACACCTATCCTGTCACTCCTAAGTGCATACATGTAGTGATGATACACTCTTTTTCATGTATATATATGAGAGCAAACAAATCTGTAATGCAGTGATATATTTTTTCAGTCAGGCTCCCTGTTGAAACCATTCCTTTGCCAGAGCAGGTTAGATGGAACAATACAAAGTCTTTGCTCCTGCTTTTGTAAGAACAGTGCCAAGTATTGCCCTGTAAAGAAGATGAATAGAGCTATAAAAATGTGGCAGCTTCACAATTTCTAATAGTTCTACACAGTCCAGTAGAAAACTAAGTCCACTACTGAATTTCTGAAGGTGGGTCAATAAAAGTAATGACCACTATACAGTTTTGTGGGAAGCAGGAATTATTTCTGTGCAATACTGTAGTTATCCCTCTTACCAGGGTCTATGTGGTTTGCAAAAGCAAACAGCTCAATAATTTAAAACAGAGAACAAATACGGATAAGTTTCGCTTTCTGATTTCTTTTTCCCACAGAGAAGAAAACTGAAGCTATGACAAATGCTTAGAGGCCCCATTGGTAGCTCTAGGAGCAGTTAGATAAAGATTCTAAATTGTCACATAGTATTTTTTCTACTGAACTTACATGCACATTTTGTATGTTATGCAGTGACTGTAAGATGCAGCTAAGTGAAAAAGTTGGGTTTAAAATTTGAAGATCATACAAGATTTATGAATTCCCATCTTTATAGTGTAAGAGCCTCTATTTGGGTAGATATTTAAAAAGAACAGAGAAGTTACTTCTTTGATACTTCAAAAAATGAGGCACTTCTTTTTAAATTTTAAATATTCATCAAGTTAGGGGTTGGGTAGTTTTTAATGCTATCTTGTTATATATTGTTTAGCATCTTAAAATTGCTAGAAAATTCTGGTAAAAGAGTAGCAAACTGATAGCACCAGACTTGAGCTTGCCATTGATGTGTATTGTTTCTATATCCCTAGGGACATGAAGCCTTTCAGGGAGGCTTTCAAGAGGAAGAGTTGATAAATTGCTCTGAAGTTGATACAAGCTGCTCTGGGAACAAGAGCAGGGCCTGGAAAGCCTGTGACAGAGAGCAGCTGTTTTAAGATACCTGCATTAAATCTCAGACATTTCCTGCCAGCTGTTGCAGCACAGAAGATTAGCAGATATGTCCATAGCACTCAAGCAAGTCTTTAATAAAGATAAGACTTTCCGCCCAAAACGCAAGTTTGAACCTGGAACCCAGAGGTTTGAACTTCACAAACGAGCGCAAGCATCTCTCAACTCAGGTGTGGACTTGAAAGCAGCTGTGCAGTTGCCCAGTGGAGAAGACCAGAATGACTGGGTGGCTGTTCATGTTGTTGACTTCTTCAATAGGATCAACCTCATTTATGGAACTATCTGTGAGTTCTGCACAGAGAGGACCTGCCCCGTGATGTCTGGAGGCCCAAAGTATGAGTACCGGTGGCAGGATGACTTGAAGTACAAGAAGCCCACAGCATTGCCAGCGCCCCAATACATGAATCTTCTCATGGACTGGATCGAGGTGCAAATCAACAATGAGGATATATTTCCTACAAGTGTAGGTAAGTGCAAACAAGAAGTCCTAAAGCATAAACTGCCTTTCATTCTTGTACTAAGCATAATATCTTCCCACCTTCATTTTTAGGAACATTAAAGCTGTTGAACAGCAGGTGGGGAGGAGGAGGGATCAGAAATAGTGTGCAGTGTACGAAATGTTAACTGTGGTTGCTAGGTATGGTAGAGTTTGTTAGCCTTAATTGTTTTTCCTTGATGAGCCTCTCAGGTTAATCACTGAGGGTGATCAGCATTGCATTAATACCTTCTTGAAAGTTAATCAAATTTTTATGGCTTTGTATTTTGTCTGGCTACTTAGACATAGAATGGATGGAAAGCAAAACTAGTAAGAGTGCTCTTCCAGTGTGTACATCTATGTACAAGAGAGTGGAGAGTCAGGAATACAGTGAACTTTGCCCTCCCACCCTCTCTTGATTTCTCATCCAAAACTCACAAGTTGGGAAGTGAATTATTCTCCCAAGTATTGTTTTCAGTACTATATATAACTAACAAGCACTGCTGTTATTTAATCAGACAGCCCAGATCAGAGAGCTATTAAGAGCTTCACAAATTTCCTTTTATGATATTCTCTCTGAAGTCTGGTACAAGTCATCTGAAGTATCCTTGCTGAAATAGTTCCCTCTGGATAAGGTCAACTTAGCAGAAGAGTGCATTGTGTGGTGTAGACAGCATAAATATTTAGCTGTGTCTGCATGCAACAACTAAAGAAGATGTTATACCTTAGAAATATCAGTGTACTTGCATGATTTTTAGCAGTTTTAGGTAATGGGCCCTGATTTACTTCTTTCGAATGGAAAAGCTGGGAGCTTGCTGTAAGAGATGTAAGCTGTTGTATATTACTTGGCCCAGATGAGTAACAAACGAGAAGGATGCCCTATGTTCATATTAGTTCAACCCAATATTTTGGAGTTAATAGGCAGCTAGGGCCTGCAACTAATTGTTATAGGCTGTGTCTATCAATGTTTCCAGACTTTTGAAATACCTTATTCTTGGACTTGCTGGCTATTTATCTGGACAAACCTGTGGTTTGTTTCTTAGTTTCTATCACTTTTCTGTTCTACTCTAATAGGTAGAAAGGATGCATTAACTACATTTTTAATCTGGACTTTGACAACATGGCAAGAAGAAGAAGGATATCAGAGGAAGCAGTATCATATATTTTGCGTAGTGAAAAATGGGTTTGATTTCTCAAGCATTTGTTGGTTTTTGTTTCTTCACAATAAATGATTTTTGGAGTTGAAGACTGGTTAAAGGTGCAGAGAAATAGGTGATTTTGCTTCCACTGGTATTTCTGCAGGCTTTTGTTATACCAAGTTTCTATCTTGGAGTATTCCAAGATTGTTCTGTTTTCTTGTGGTTTGGGTATGTAGAAATTATTGTCTGTCAGCAGATATGGGGAGCAGGTTAGCGCACTGATGTGCTGATGGGTTTTACTGAACCAGCTAATGATCTTTAACACACAAGCATTCAGCCCTAGATGCTCCCCCATTATATTTGTAGTAAAATACTTCTGAAGGAACTTTTTATCCCAATGGCTTGCCTGTTGTAAGCTAAGAATGAAATCAGCAAATGCTCTCAGTCTACAGGTTTTCTCCTCCCAGCAGCTTCTGCTGTTGTCAGTTAAATCAAACACGAAGAAACTGAAGAAGGGGAAAGGCGTCTAATCTCTAAAATGGAGCTGGACTCTGATAGAAGTCAGAACAGGAAAGCTCAATGTTCATGAAAATCTTTGTTTCACTCTGAATTGACCCAAAGGAGAGGGACAAGTCAGCTTGTATTGGTCTGTGCCATATTCATATTACAGACTGAGATGATTGGACAGTCCCATAAAGAGATTCTGTAGATACCTTTAGAGCTTTATTGGAGCAGCACTTGTATTCCTATTCCATTCTTGCCTCCTCTTCAGCCTTTGTTGCAGATACTGTACTGGCCCCCTGCATACTTCTCATTATCTTTTTGATTTAACACTTTTCTTATGAAACTGTTGATAAAATTGTTTGGCAGGCCTTAGATCTTTCAATTCAGAAAAGAGATATATGCTGTGTCGGATTTGGTGTTCTGAGTATTTCTTATGTCAGCAAGTTGCTACTTAGGCACTCAAAACAGTCAAAGGGAAGTTTGAATCTCTTCCTGGGGTAAGTTGCTTTTCAAAAGAATCTTATTGATTTTCACATCTGTCCCATATTTGGATGGGATGCTACCTGCCAACCTGAGTACTGCTTGTAAGCTGTTGAATGAAATGCAGTCACTGAGCATGTGTATTGTTACCTGTTCTGCACTTCACAAGTGATCAGAGAGGGAACCTTTGTTACTGTGTTGGGCACTGTTTGTTCCCGCCTGTTCTGCAGTAGCGTTTGGTTAGATGCACCATGGGCATAGTGCTAATTAAAATCTCTATTTTCATTCATATAAATTAATGGCGATGAGTATGACAATTGTTCATTCTTCAAAGTAGCTGAAATAGATCTTGAAAGATGATATACTCAGAAAACAAAACAAGCATATGTATGCCCTTACTAATGAGACAACAGTTTTAAAGTGTTGAGTGGTTGTAACTTAGAGATTACTTTATTGCTTTTACTGCTATTACTAGTCTGCAGATAATTGTTCTGGAAAAAAAATGTATGTCCAGTGGATGGTATTTGGGTTGACTTTTCCATCAGCAAATAAATTTGATGAAGAGATCCAGAGTTGGATTAAAAAGAGCTGCTCACAGAAACCCTGAACACACATTTCTCGTCTTAATCCTATTAAAATGTTCCTCTTTCATTTGGCATATCTCATGAAAACAGGTTTCAAGAACTGTAATTAAGTGCAGCCTTCACTGAGGAGCTAGTTTCAAGGAAAATAAATTCAGAGTAGGGGTAGCCAGGTTTGGTGGGATCTTTCATTTTGTGGTGGTGGTGTTCCTCTGTGGTTTACAAAAAAAAGACCACGAATCCAGGTGAGTTATAAATTGCTATGAATGTTGTATTTAACATTGTCAGTGTTTATACTGGCACAATGGCCTCTGGCCTCTTACCTGTTGTGATAGGTTGAAACTTAGTTGATGGCTAAGTTGCTAACCCAGTGCGAAAGCTGCTAACACTTCTGCGATTTGCATATTTCAAGGGTGTGCAAGTGCAGGAATTTCCCTTTTGTTCCCGCTGTCCTGCCGAGAGGCGGGGAGAAGGGCCCGGGCCCCCTCCCCTGGCGCGGTGGCGCGGGGCCTGGGACGCTGCGGAGAGAATTATCCCAGAGCTGCAGGCAGCCAAGAAATAGCCATGAGCTGCCACACAGCAAAGACCACATGGCGCGGCTTCTGGGGGCCGGCGAGCCCTGCGGCTCCGCACAGCCCGCACTGAACTGGAAATAAACCACGCGCAGCCGATGGTGAGAGACAGGACGGATCTTTCTCCGGTGCCAGGCCTGTGTGAGATCAACTTTTCAGCTGAAAGCTTGCAGAGGCCACCTTTTCTTCTAAGTCAGAGAGAAAGAAAAGAAATGTAATTTCACATGAGGGAGAAGAACATGGCAACTCCAAGGTCAGAAAGGAAGGAAAAGTAAGATCATGTGGGACAAAGCCAAAATGGCGGCACCAAGGTCAGTGTAAAAGATGGGAAAAGAGGGCTGAGGCACGTCCAGTGCT
>VYXC01006975.1:131028-152790 GCA_013397175.1 Platysteira castanea
ACGTCACTCTTTTCAGCGCTCGTGCAGTTCCATCACTGTGGTCGTCAGGGTCCTTACTGGATGAAATCCCACTGCTTTTATGGTTGTGCCTTAGAAGTTTGGCTAGCAACAGCTCATCCCATGCAGACCCACAGAATTAACATTGCAATACACAAATCACACAACCCTTGTAAAAACCAGCCTCACAACCAGGCTATGGTAACAACATTAAACATTTTTAACATGTGCTATTTTCTTAACATTTTCCAAAAGCCAACATTATAATATTTAATATTAATTCATAAAGTATTCAGCGAAAGCCAATTTTACTGACTTGTTTCACACATTTCTTATTATTCTTTCTTTTTTACTTTTAATACTTTTAGTACTAAATCTCTTTTATACTGTAGTTGTTTAAGTAGGGACCTGTTTTGCCTTGAAATTTTCCATTTTCCTCAATAATCCTTATTTCACCTCATGAAAATGGAGTTTTAATTTTCCCCTTCTCTGCTCAATGACAGCAGAGGCAAATAAGATTTCATGTGCTTGGCGCCTAAACCAGCTTCAAACCACGACACCCGTCAACTTGTGTTGTGGTGTTTCCTCTCGGCTTTCTCCCAGTCCTTCTGGTTTATTCATTTTATTCTCTTCCCTCAGCCACTCTCCCACTTAGAAACAGAAGAACAATCAAGATAAAAGCAGGTGCTGAATATCAGGACCACTTCTTTGTACAACAAAACTTTAAAGCCTGTTTTTGTAAAATGGCCTCACAGTCTGTAGGGGATTGCAGACATGATTAAGTTCATGTTATTATTGCCATTATTATCAATTTCTTTATCCATTTAAGTGGTTTTAAGGCATGTAAGAGGCTGACAGCTCTGGAAACAAGCTCTGTAGATACCCATATACAGACCTCTCTCAGTCCTCAGTGAGTGAGAGTGCAGTAATAGAACAAAGTCTGTATGCCTGCTCAACCACTCCAGGGAAACGATCCATCCCCAACATGAATTTTTGTAATATACTTGTGGTTTATTTAGCTTTAGGATAAATTATTTTTCTTTGGTAAGTACTAGTTGCTCTTTAGGGCACCTAGTAGTCTCACCGTTTAACACTTTTCAAGGAATATATTTCTCAGCTTTTGGTAAACAGTCTGAAGAAATAATTTGGAGTGAAAAGCAATAGATCCTTGGAAAAGGTGCAGTTTTTTTTGAACTGTAATTGTCAGCTTTCACCGTATGAGTTTTGGCAGTGTCAGAAAAGGAGCTAAGAAAGAAAGCAGCTCTGTTCTTCTGTGCTCCCTTTAAATCCTGATTCCCAAACACGATCAATTCAGGTTCTTTCCTGTACTCATTGTAGCCTTAAATTGGGAGTGATTATGTCTTGTTTGGATTTTCAGTGAATGAAATGCTGAGTTTTTTCTGCTGTAAGAATCACTGGAAAAGATATACAGAAGTTTAAGGCCACAGGGGATTATGTCACTTATTCTAATCTGACCTCCAGCGTAACACAGGCCAAAGAAGATCACCGTGTGATTTCTTCATCAGGTCTACAGATTGAAATGAGAAGATGGTCAAACAACAGAAAATTCTGCTGAAATTAAGAGAAAATTAACTTCTTTTCAGGCTTGATATCACGAATATTTTTTCCCAATGAAGAAAATAAAGCAGTTAAGAGAGAATCCAGAGACACTGTGCCATCTCCAGCCTTCAGGGTTTTCAAGACCAGGCTGAATAAAGCCCTGAGCAATATGATCTGATGGGATGCTGACTTCCCAAAATCAGTGCCAGCCTTAGTTATCCTGTGATTCTTAATTCTAATTTCAGCACTGCCAGGCTGCCTAAGGAACTAAAAGAGCTAAATTGATTAAAACCTGATGAAGCAATTTAAGAAACCACAGTTTGACATTTAAAGAAGTACAAAATCGCTGTTAAGCCATGAGAGCTTTTGTATAGGAGGTTTTTAAAAGTTATTAATGTAATCAAATAGCCTAGTTATGGCTGATCAAAATAAAAAAAATACTTGAAAAATATTTAAAGCCTAGGACTTCAGCTGAAAAATTATTGCATCTTTATAAATACTCTGGCTATTCCGTGTTTGACTAGTAAATTTGGGTAGCCAGCAGCTTCAGTTTTTGCACGAGGCATGTGTGTGATGCTGCTTCCAAAAGAGGAGCCCACTATGTAACCACAACACAGTTACAAAAAAAGACCAAGATTCTGGAGGGCCCTTGTGGATATGATTCAAGTTTTTCTGTGGTTTCCTACTAATATTGTGGTATAATTTTTCTGGATCTCTCTCCAGTGATAATGGTTACTGCTTGGGGCACTTTTCTGCAGCGGCTGGAGAGCAGATGACTGGTGGATGTGAATAGACTCTGCTCAACTACTTTTACTGAGCAAAGATTTCTTCACAATACAGCCTGTAGAAGTGTGGGGAGAGTGTTTGACATCACTGACCTTTTCTTACAGTTATCTCTGTCTTATTCCTGTCCCAAAATATGAGGAGGTATCCATGGTGTGGGCCAAGTCATGTGTGCTGGCATTTCCTGCATATACTTCTTTTTTTTTGCAGGTGTTGCAATTGCACTGTCTAGGAACTGCCATTGTTTCATGCACACTCACTGCACAATAAAAAATATACAATCTCTATAGCTGGTATGTTTCCTTTTTTTTAAGACAAAGGACCAAAGGGAGGGCTCAGATTGCTGGCTGTTAACTGGTAATTCAGTCACTCAGTGCTGGATGCATATAGCTATAAGCTACCACCTGAAGACTCATGTAAAATCCAAACAATCCTTTCTGCTTGATGTTTACACTTGTCACACTGTTAATGAATTTGGTCTATAGAAGGGTTTTGTTTTGTAAAGCTTATCTGCTTGGTCCTGTTGCTGCCCTTTTTTGATGTATCTCAGGGAGTCATCAGCTGCCCCAGATATATTGTAACAATCATCAGAATGAAGTGTGGTCTTAGAGGCATGAAAATAAAATAATTTAGTATGAATTTGTTTTAGTATAATCTCAAATTGACTTCACTCTTGAGTGGCTGGAATGCCACTTAGTGTGATTCTATGGATGTGCTTGTGAAGAGCTTTGAATTAATCTTTGTGTCAATGAATTAAAGAAATTTCTGCAAGAAACAGACTATTCTATAGCTATAGCTTTTTTCCAGCCATTAAACTCTATGAATTCTGTGCATATATGTATGTTACAGTAGCAGCACAGCTATCCTCTTAGAGAGTTTGGTGTCTTTAAATATAAGTCCTTGGAAAAAATCACGTAGATATTTTACTACTAGATTACACACCTGAAAAAAAAAGGTGCCTTCTCTCACCTTTTTCCCTGCGGCTCAGGATCTAACAGGTGATTCTAAGCGAACTAAGCTGGCAGATGAACCACCCCAAAAACCTAGTATACTTCAAGAGTATCATCACAGAAGATTGATGAAAATTGCATTAAGTCCATCTGGATGGTAAGTGATGCAGTTTGCTAGCAGCTAGCTGTCTGGTCTTCTTAGCATTGCATTACTTTCTTGCTGACTGATTATATCTTGGTGGAATTTGATTCCCCGTTTGTATCTGTTATCTAAAATGACTTGATTAGTTTAGGTATTCAGCTTATACAAGAATAGGGACTGAAGCTTGGGAATAGTCTAGACAGTCCTCAAGCCGTATCATTGTTATCCTTCCCACATGCCTTCCTCAGTGTACCCCCTTGGTCTGTTGCTAGATGTACCATTTGAGGTACATAAAGGTCCACTGCCAGCTCAGACATATGAATTAACCCATTTTTTGGTCTAGTTCTGATGATGAAAGAAAATATGTGCAGTAGAAAGTAAACACAAATATATTAATATATTCTCTGCTTTTCCATGAGAAGCATTTGGCACTGCTGGTAAGAAGGAATGCTGTCTCACCTGGAAAATGTGTACTGGGAGTCTTATGCCTTGTGTGATGTGTTTTCGGTATTATGACAGTCATTTAAGGGCTAAAAAGCACTTTTGCTAACAGACTAAAAAGCAGGTCTCGATGGCTTTGTTCCTCCAGTCTCCATTTCTCAAACATGAGGGAAAAAAAAGAGAAATCAACTTAAGTGGTGGTATGAATGGTGGTGGAGGGAAAACTTGTGAGGAGAGAGATGTGTTAGGTGGCTCTGCAAAGGTTTCAGGATCTCTGCTCACTCTGATGCTGGTTTTGGAAGTACAGAATGCCTGCAAGAAGTGGTGTCCCATGTGGGAACTGGGGTGGTCTGTCCAGTAGCTGCCATCTCCCTTGTTCTTGAGGAATTCAGCTTTCCAGCCCATTGTCATTACATGCATTGTGGGACACTACTTAAATTACTCTCTCAGAGAATCAGCAGCACCACAAACACAGCTTCTACCCTAACTGAACTTGTGACCTCTTCTCTTTACCCACCTTCACAGCACAGCTGATGTCTGCAGTGTTTAAGTCTATGGCCTGCCAGGGTTGAGCTTGAGACCATCTCAAGAAATGTGGGAAATGTGATACCTTGAACATGCTTTGCCTTGGAAAGCGGGTTTTGGTGAACTGAGTACTCTGCGTTCTGCAGTGGCGTGTGAATCCCTCCCCCTGATGAACAAGGAGAATAGCTTCCTATGTGAAACCTTATAAAGCAGACTTTGTGTCACAGGCTGCAAGGCAGAATGTGTGTAGGAGAAGAATTCACATACCATAATGACTTTGCTGGTTCATTGTTTGAACAAAGAAAATAAAATTCACAGGAATCAGTTTTCTTAGTGACTACTTTTTGCTTACGTTTTTTCGCCAAATTGAAGTTGTTTAAGCTCAGAAATACTGTAGAAAACTCATGGTAGTCCCTACTTTGAGAAATGTATTTTTATCATTAAGGTCAGTCTTCTGAGGACAACATTGGTACTTTGGGGCATGTTTTATGCTGAATCTGGCCAAGGGAAGAGATGTATGTGAGGGAGTCATCAGCTGTCCCAGGTATACGGTAACAATCATCAGAATGAAGTATGGTCTTAGAGGCATGAAAGTAAAATAATTTAGTCCTAATTTGTTTAAAATATAATCTCAGTTTGACTTCACTTTTGAGTGGCTGGAGTGCCACTTAGTGTGATTTTAAGGGAACTTCTGGAAGGCCTAAATCCAGAAGAAGGTCTTTGCTTCAGCCAGAAGCATCTGTACTATCTTTAAGTTTGTCCATCCTCTTTCAAATAGAATTTGGGCCTTCTAAATACATGTAGAGTATGTAAATAATGCAAACCCAGAAACTTTAGGAGGGGGAAAACTTATCATTATTTAAAACTTTGTTTTTAAATTAGGTTCTGATGTCTTTTATAGGTATTGTTTTGAGGAAAGTCAAATATGTATGTAGAAAATACACAATTGAAAAAAAGCATTGTGTGGATAAAAGCCTTAGGTGAGACTCTGTGTCAAAAATGGTGTGGCCAGCAGGACCAGGGCAGTGGTCTTTCCCCCTACTTGGTACTGGTGAGGCCCAGCTTGAATCCTGTGCCCAGTTCTGGGCCCCTCACTACAAGAGGGACATAGAGGTGCTGGAGTGGGTCCAGACAAGAGCAACAAGGCTGGTGAAGGATCTGGAGCATAGGTCTTGTACAGGGTGGCTGAGGGAGCTGGACATGTTTAGTCTGAAGAAAAAGGCCGAGAGGGGCACTGGTCTCTACAACCACCTGACAGGAGACTGTAGTCAGGTGGGGGTCAGCCTCTGCTCCTGGGTGATCAGTGACCAGTCAAGAGGAAATAGCCTCCCATTTTGCCAGGAGTTTTGACTGAATATTGGGAAAAATTCCTCCGTGAAAAGCATTGTTAATCATTGGAACAGGCTGCCTAGAGAAGTGCTTGAGTCATCTGGAGATATTTAAAAGACATGTAGATGTCATGTAGAAGGCACTTAGGCACATATCTTAATGATGGACTTGGCAGTGTTAGGTTTACAGTACAACTCAATCTTAAGGATCTTTTCAAACTCAAAGAATTCCATGACTCTTTTATCTTTAAACACAAAACCAAGAATTATATACTCAGATAACCTGAAACATTTGTATGCACAGTGTTCGTTCTGATAATGCCACAGAGAAAGCCATCAATATTTTTAAACATGATTATTTATAAGTGTGATTAAGTCACTTGTGTGTTTACCATTAAAAGATAACTGTATTAGTACATTTCAGTGCCTAGTTCTGTAGAGGTTCTCTGCCTTGAGGAGCATTACATGCTCATAGAAAAAAAAGTCAGCAAGAAATTAGAGGAAGAAAAACTATCTCCAGAGAAAAGCTGTTTAGTATAGCTCCTGTTAGAATAGATTTTTCTCCACCATATTAGTTTGGCAAGTTTTCAGCTGAACACACACTGGTAGTGCTGCACATGACATGACTCGTCCTTGTCCATGACTGCATCTTACATACTCCTTTTCTTCATGAGTGTGTTTGCATGTGTTAAGGCCATACCAAAAAAGATAAAGGTGGGATGATGGTGGTCATTCTGAAAGGAGTTTATTTCAAAGACTCGGAGTGTCTTCCCTATAGCTCTGTGATTGTTGGATTCACTATTTTTGTGGTATGTGGGCCACTGTAATCCCTCATGCCGAGGATTGTCAATACTCTGTTCCTTAGCTACTCAGTACTTTGGGGTAAACAACTTGGAATCTTGACTATGATGTGGTCTTGAAAAAGATAGCTGTATTTCTTCTAGTGTATTGATTATTGAGAGTTGTGAGAGGCCTGGAACCTTAACAGGTAACTTTAGTGGGAAGGACAACAATGTCCTTTATTTTTTAGAAAAATGTAAGTGGATGCAACTCTGAACACATGTAAGGTTGCTTAGGAGGTAGAGGGCAAGAAAAATGCAGAAGTCAGTCTTGCACCATTGTCAGTCTTTGGACTGTTAAGTACAATATTCATTTTGTTAGAACAACTTTCCTACAGTACACACAAACCTCCTGCTTATTCATTGTCCCTTTGTCCTCAGCAAAGCGACCCAAGGTTTGCCGTATATGTTCCGCAAGATTGTGATAGGGTAATTCAGCCATTCATTAAAATAGAACAGATTTAAGCTTATGTGCTGCATTCAGGAGAAGCTGAATTACTCTTGAAAGCAGGTTCAAGTCGTCACTGGCTCACTATGGGAGTAGAGCTTGCTCGTGCCTTTGTCATAGCTGCCAAACTATTAGCACCACACAGGGTTCACAGCTGGTGCTGCGTGTGCAAATACTAGTGACACTGCTGTAAAACATTTCTTCATTTAATGTTCCTGTAATGAGCAAGGCATGTTTAAATGGGTAATTGTTTTCCTGTCAAAAATGGGGTTTGAGCATAGAATTGTTTGTATTATCTAGTTGTACTGTAATACTCCCAAAACATGTTTTCTACAGTATCTTTGGTAATGGAAACTTCAGAAAGTAAATAGAACAAGTTTTTGAAGTATGCATAGGTCCACACCGAGTGGTAGGAAATAAAGTAACTGAACCCACTAGAACAACTCAAAAAAGATGGAAACTCGCCAGCTTATGCTCCATGCTTCAATAGGGCAAATGTGTGCTCTGATTCTAGCATGGAAAACTGTTATGTGCTGGGGAACTGCCTGACTTCAGAAAACCTAAACAAAACTTAGAAGCTCTAGTAGGTTATTCCTCCCTGTGTTCCTATGGGTCTATCCAGGAAAGTGTAAAATGCTCTCTTACATCTTTGTAATGCCCTGGAAAAATCAAAGCAGAAGCCTTGGATTTTCAGAGCTGCAATGCAAAGACTTCTGTAAAGATGACCAATATAAGGCATGTCTGTAGGTGGTGAGTGTTAATTGGTGGTGAGTCCTTGATAATAGTGAGTTGTGTTTTCTCAGTCCACTGCTGCAGCCCTTTCTATGTGACTTGCTTGCTTGCTCCTTAAACAACCATCCTGTGGCTGTTCATGGGAGGTGTACAGTTTCACAGGTTCATGGTTTTTAAGTCCTGTAGAACTTCATCTACAGTCTCCAATCTGCCCATAAGTTACCTCTATGCAGAGCTGTTAGCCCCACAAAAATCTACTTTCTATTTGACTGTTGGAATTTCACAAGTATACAACAGAATCCAGAATTTAATCATTCTCTTTCATTCTCTTCTTAACACTGTAACTGTGACTGTAAGCTGAGCAGTTTTGACTGAAACCCATCAACAAGCACATTTCAGAAACTGCTTGCAGTGAAACAGGAAACAAAATGTGCATCCTGCATATGTCTTGTGGTGTTCAAAGACAAAAGATGAAGGCCAATCTTATAAATATATCTGTGACAGGGCAAGTGCTTGAACGGCAAACAGATCTGCTGAGTAAAAGAAATAATGTGAATAGTTACCTTCTCTGTTACCTTCTGCAAGGCATGTGGATAGGTCTGCATAAGCTGCCTTGAAGCAACAAACTTTACTTCTCCTACACTGATGTTCATCTTAGGCTCCGTGTGCCTAAGCAGTGACTGAGAGATGCCAGGTAGAGCTGTTGTTACGCTGTAACTCACATTCGTGGCAGGCTCCTCAGAGAAAGGCTCTGCAGGCTGACAGTCATTCTTGGGCTGAGCTGTAAGCTCTGTGTCACAGGGATAAACGACCCTTATAGTACAAATTCTTCAGTTACAGTGCCACAAAACCTACATGTGCATCTTATTGACTGTGGAAATACAAAATAATTTTCGGTGCCTGACACTGTTTATGTGAAACCCCAAGTCATTACACAATTTTTGGATTACACATTTAACCTTAAAGAATTGTTTCCAAGTAGAGAAAAACCACAAAAGCTCATGCCTAAATTGTCCCCTTTTCCCTGAAGACTGACACAAGATGCTGTCCAGCAGATGATTTACTGTAGCGAATGGATGTAGGAATTTCCTAGGAACACAGAGGTCTGTAGTGTTTCATGTGTCTCCCTTTCCAGAAGTTTGCTTCACTTGGAAAATCCTGAGTCATGCTTAGAATCCTTGGAATAAGGGCCATATCTGATACCTGTTCAGTGACTGGTTTGTATGTCTCAGCAGGAAAAAACACTTGCAGGGAACTCAGAGATTAGAAAAGACCTGACAAATGCTCAGAGCATCTCAGCGAGAGTATGGAGTGAAACAGGCTTTACCAACAGTGCTGACACGGGATTTTTTGTTTCTTTCCATCTCACAGTGAATCATGTCTAGGAATTTCAGGGAGGCAGTGCCATTTCATATGCTTGAAAATATACAGTGGAAACTTGTATTTCCTTCTCATCATGTGAATCAGTGGCACTTTGATTCATTTAGAAACAAAAGGATGGTTGCTGAGAAATCAGGAGAAATCAGAGATAATCAAGAAGGGAATAATCAAAGTCGATTAATAGTTGGAAGAGGGAAGGGAGGAAAATGAGCAGCATGTCTTTGAAAGACTAACCTCTCACCTGGATATGGAAAGAAGGATATTTTCTTTTAAAAAGCTGATGTTCAGGTGAACTGAGAAACATTATAGTTTACCAATAAATGCATACTGTCAACATTAGCATGGTGAAATAATGGTGATGGTTGTTTGTACAGCATTGACTCTAACCAGCCTTAGCAGAAGGAACTCAGACAAATCCGTAAAGCGGGCTATAGCATTCAGCAGTAGAAACATGTCCAAACCACATGCTGGATGACATCATACCTTTTAGAAAAGTGCCAGTGGATACTCAGGCATTATAAGAATACATCTGTTTAGAATTTATATGCTTTAAAATTAGTTGCATACCATGACTGCCTTTCTTTTGGATTTTTAGGGCTTGGTTTTGTTTGGGTTTTTTTAATGAGATGTAGTTATTCAAGAGCCCTATAAAGCATGGTAAATGTTACTATTTCACTTGTCAAATTGAAGACCAAATCTCAGGTACTCAAAGTAGTCTCCATATTGTACAAGTAGCTGTTCAGGTAGGAAATTCTGAGTAAAAATTACTTTTCTTGAATTGCACAGTGGTTTGTTTATGGATCCAGAAACAGGTCACAAACACATGGTAATGTCAGTGATTCCAAGTGTACTCTTGATCTGTTCCTAAACTCCTAGGTCTGTATATGCATTTAGAGTAAGTAAAGAGAATGAAAACGGAAAGGTTTTAGAAAGATTCCCAGTCCCATGCATTTCTAGCCCTCCAGGAGAATGCTTGGTGAAGTTTCTGGGGGAATTAAAGTTGTAGATCAAGCAGAAAGATTTTGCCTAGCTGTTTGTTTACTCGGGATCTACAAAATTACACTTCCTTGAACGTTTAGTTCCAGATCCCTGGCTTTTAAACATACAATCTGCAAGATTAAGGCTGTAAAGGTCAAAGCAAGGGTCCATTCAGCCAAACAGGGGATGTTCATTGAAGAAGAATGTAAGAAAAGGGAAAGATGCTCCTTCCCAGTTTCCAGCAATCTACATGATAGAGATTGTCTCAGGGGAGTCAGAATGTTCTCTGACCTGGGAGATTCTGGTAAGAATGAAAATCTCATATGTGACTATCTTACTGTTTTATCTTTATGGTGGCTCCCTGTTCTATGCATTTCAATTTTCTACTGGTTTGAGCTGCATTGAGAATTTCTGCCCATAAATTTTCCTGGCAAAGAAAAGAGCACTGGAAGTTTGGATTGAAGATGAATCCTTCTCTTCTCCTTTAAAGTCAAAGCAAGAGATCTAAGATTTTATGCTCTCTTTTTTTAAAAAAAAATTATTTTTTAATTTACACTTGCAATTTCTTTAAATACTTTATAAATTGTCTTTGGACAGGCATATGTCACAGTAGCAGTCACATCCAGACTCAAAATTTTGGAGTAAAAAACAATGCTAAATTTAGTGTTGAGGTTGTGTTGTAACTGGAGCTGGTTGAGTATCAGTTAACTAACAAGAAATATTTTTGCCACAAAGATCACAGACATTTGTAAATGTCCCAAGACATGGCAAAAGGTGTCAAGAAACTAAGAAAAAACCAAAAAAGGTACACTCATATAATTGTCTTCTGAGAAACCAACAGCAGAAAAAGAGAAAAAAAAGGAAAAAAACCCAAACACAACTGAAGCTTGTTGGCTCAAAGAAGCTAGGATTATTCTCTCATGTAGACATTTGCCACCAGCATTGTGACAAAGTTTTAGTTTTGCCTAGTTTGTGCCTCCCACGGATAACTGGGTTGCAGGACACTGAGGACATCTTTCTAAAGCTGCTTGCATATTAGCTGAGAAGTTTTATATAAAGACAAGCAATGATGTGTATACTCAAGATGAAAAAATTATCACACGGAATATAGCTTTAGCTAAAATGAAGGTTTTCCTTCTTCATCTCTCCTGTCATCTTCCTGAGCTTACCCTAGCATGTCTCTTATTATAAGGCCTCAGCTGTTAAAGCACACAAAACTTCTTTTCATTCCATTTACAACATGTCTTAACAATTCCTCTTTAAATAAACTTTAAAAATCTTTTAATTCTCGAAATGAATGCTGGTGGCAACAGGACCTTCCTTGATTTTTTTGAGCAGGCTTTTCTGTATGTGTGTTTTTATAGGGCTAATTAACAAAAGCTGTATTTGTTGTATCGGGATCCTGTTTTGTTGGTAGTACAATTTCCCCTGACATTTTTTATCATCAGGTTGGGTTTCATTAATACAGGGCAGAGTCAGGCTCTAAATGTCATTGACTTTCAGTGAGATTTTTGAATCTAAAATCTGAATCTTATATAAAACTTTTCTGAGACAGGCTGATTCTCTATGGCGTAACTGGGAGCATTAAACTAGTGATTTCTGTCATTGGAAGTATTTCAGAGCATATAGGCCAAAACAAAGAAGTAGATGAAAAAACCCAAACAGTTCTTTTCACAGCTGCAGTTTGTATTCACTCCTTAGCCAAAAGTGTCCTAAAGGTCACAGAAAATTTCTTGAACAGGTGCGATCCTCAGACGTCCACCAGTACTACTGTAGTGCACCAAACCCTGCTTATGGGATGTGTAGCATGGGACAACAAAACTGGATTTCTGCTTTGACAAGAAGTTCTGTGTCAGGCAGCTGCAGAGATCATGGAGAAAATAAAATTAGAGCCACCTTTGAAAGCTGTTTTGACTCTTGCTCTATCCTGCAGTTAAACCCATGAAAGCTCACTGGAAATAGCAACAGCTAATGAACTCTACCTCCTTTCAGCATCATGGGTATATATAGCTATGGGGGCCACAAATGGATTTAAAGGTCTTATTAAAATACTGTTCCTTTAGAGAATTCAGAGTCCCCATTTCTTCTAATAGTTTGACTTTTGGAATATTACATTTTTGAACTGAACAAGTCCTTTTCAGTCTTACTGCATGTTATGTATTGTAATAATGTAAACTGTAACCTGTTAAACTTCTGGCCCCAGACTACAAGACAGATATTTACAAATGTTTCCAGTGATAACTAGCGTTCAGTCTTCCAGCAAACTGTCCAGTGTCAAAGTCATATTCTGCCTTCGCCAAGGTACCTGGCTGAGCATGTACCTAAGTTATCTGCATCCCTGAATCTGTTTCCAGTTTCTAGGCTGCGCTGTTGGATGGAAGTGCAAGTGTGTGTGCATTCCTCTCTCGCTGTTGGGGAAGGAATTGCTCTGTGAACCTGCCAAGATACCTGTAATCTGTAGTGTTTGATCTAGGTCTGGTACTTAAGCTACTCTGTCAAAGTACTCCTATAGCTGTACAACTCCAGATGGGGGTTGTACAGTACAACTCCAGGGTCATTGGTGGGAACAGGCCTCCTCACCTCCTAAAGTGATCATGCTTAAATCCCACCCTCGCAGCTCTGGTGTAAACATGCTCCTTAAAGGCTGTGAGCGCAGCATGGTAAGATAGTGAGCTCCCTGGCACTGATCCTCACATTTGGAGCTGTACTGGACAAAATTAGAGAGTCACAGAATCATTTAGACTTGAAAAGACCTCTTGAGATCATCTGCTCCAACCTCCCTGCTCAAAGCAGGACCATGTAGAGCAGGTTGTCCGGTCCATGGGTGGAGACTCCACAATCTTTCTGGGCAACCTGTTGCAGCCCTCCACCACCTTCTGAGCAAAAAGTTGTTTTGCTGTGGTCAGGTAGTGTTTCATGTCTTAATTTGTGCCACTTGCCTCTTGTCCTGCGAGCTGGACTATGGAGAAGAATCTGCCCCCTCATCTTCATTTCCTCACATCAGGTATTCATACATATAGATAAGATCCCCTGAGTCTTCTGTTACCAAAGTGAAGAGTCCTGCCTCTGAGCTTCTTTACATATGAGAGATGTTCTAATCCCTTCATCCATTATCTTTGGGGCCCTGCACTTGACACAGTTCAGGTAAATCCATGCCTTTCTTCTACTGAGGAGCCCAGAACTGGAATGAGTGCTCAGGTGCAGCCTCACCTGAGGGGCTGAGTAGAGGGAAGGATCACCTCCTCTGACCTGTTGCTAGTGCTTTTCTTAATGCAGCTGAGGACGCTGTTGGCCTTTTTCACCCTGAGAGCATACTGTTCACCTATGGTCATCTTGGTCTGCCAGAACCCAAATGTCCTCCTCAGCAAAACTGCTTTCCAGCAGTGGCTTTCCAGCCACTCAGCTGCCGGAATGTACTTGTGCCACAGTTGTTCCTCCCCAGGAGCAATACTGTGCATTTACCCATGCTGAACTTAATGAGATTTCTCTCTGCCTACTTTTCCAACCTGTTTAGGTCCCTCTGAACAGCACTGCACCCATATGATTTATCAGTCACTCCTCCCAGCTTTGTGTCATCTGGAAACTTCCTGAGGGTGTACTCTGACCCAGTATCCCAGGTCATTGGTGGGAAGGTTAAACTGTACTGGCCCAAGTACTGAGCCTTGAGATACACAGGTACTGACTTGCCTCCAACTGGATTTCAAGCCACTGGTAGTAACTCTTTGGTCCCAGCAGCTCAGGCTGTTTTCAGCCCATGTCACTGTCCACTTTTCTAACCCGCACTTTGTCAGCTTGTCTGTGGTGGCAGAGATACAATGAGTTCACTGGAGTCGAGTTAAAGAACATCAGCTGCTCTCCCCATTTTATCTGCCTAGCTAGTGACCTAATTGTAAAAGCCATCAGGTTGGACAAGTGTGTTTTCCCCTTATAAATACATGCTGACTACTCTCAATAAACTTCTTGTCCTTCATGTGTTTGAAAATGTGTTTCAGGAAGGTTTTCTCCCAGCAGCTTCCCAGAGATTGAGGTGAGGCTGTGTATCCTGGAGTTCCCCACCTTTCCAACTCACCCTTCTTAAAGACAGAAGTGATCTTTGCTTTCTCCCTGTTTCTAGGAACATCCCTCAATCACCATGACCTTTCAGAGATGATCAAGAGTGGTCTTGCAGTAACAGTTACCTCAGCACTTTTGGGCACATCCCTTCAGGCCCCATGGATTTGTGCATGTCAAATATGTTTAACCTTCCTCTAAGTCAGTTCTCCTCCACTGAGGGTAATTATTCTTTTTTCCATACTTGCCCTCTGGTCTTAGAGGCTTTGGACTTCTAAAGGCCAATCTTATTAGTAGACTGAGCCTAGGAGGGCTCTGACTTTTCTGTGTCATTTGTCACCAGTTCCTGTGCTCCATTCAGCAGCAGACCCATATTTTCTTCTGTTTTTCTTCTGCTGTTTGTATACTTGCAAAATCCTTTATTGTTGCTGTTCACATACCTTCCAAGATTCAGCTCCTGTTAGGAGCAATGTGCTCGTTGCACATCCATGCAGGCCTCCTGGAAGATTTTCCTGCTTGATTTCATACTTGTCTGGACAGACCTTTCTTGAGCTTCAGGAGGTGATCCTTGCATATCAGCTAGCCCTACTGAATACTTCTCCACAGGATTTTACCCCATGGCATTCTTCCAAGCAGAGCCCTGAAGAGATGGAAATGGTTTTTGTGTAATCCAAGGCTGTGGTCTTGATTTTTGCCTTCCTATCTCCTTTTAGGATCTGCCCTCCACCACTTTATAGTCACTGCAGCCAAGGCAGCCTCTAACTTCTTCTGTGTTTCCCAACAGTTCTTCCATCTTCTTTAAGTATCAGACTCGGCTGAGTACCTTTCCTTCTTGGCTCCTCCACTCTGTGTTCCAGTAGGTTGCAATGCACTCAAGAAGTATCCTAGATTACTTGAGTCCTGCTGGACTGTCCTTCCAGGAGATCTTGGGGGTTAAGTCTCGCCTTGAGGACCAGAGGTTGTGACTCCTAAGGTTCTGCTTATCTGCTGAAGGCATTACCTACTTTTTCCTGAGCAGGCAAGCTATAGCATGTTCCCACCATAACAGTGCCCATGTTGGTCTGCCCACTGATCTTGCTGCAGAAGCTCTTCATTGACTCCTGTCCTGTCCCAAGGCAGAGCTGTTTGCATTTGAAATGCTCTCATGCAGCAGGTCACTCCCCACATCACTGTGCCTGCCTCTCCTTCCTTAAAAGCCCGCATCCCTTCATTGCAGTCCGATAACCATTGCATCAATGTTTATAATGTGGTCACTTAGGACAAGTGTTACAATTTCTGATGTGCATGTAACTACATTTTAGATGGCATTTTGTGGTATAACCCTGAACCTAACCCTGCCAAAATGTTCTCTGCTGTATCTGGTGGATGTCAACCCCCTTCTTCCAAAACCCCTTGAGGCAGTGTAGCTGACAGCTGCTGGGAGACACAGGCGGGTGGCTCTGGGGAGGGGTAACAGAAGTTGTGGCAAGCAAAATCGCTTTCTGTAAAACCTCTTAGAGTGTAGCTACTTATACACACTTACTTGTTCAGAAAATACATTTGGATGATATGTCTTGTAGGCAAAGAGAAGAAGCTAGGATGGAAATACAGATTATGAATCAAATCACAGATAAATTTTAAATTATTTAAAAATGAAAATTGCCTTCATCGTAGTGTGGCTGACTATAAAAACTAGAATATTGATGATCAGACTTGCAAGTTTCAGATTATTTTTGCTTTTCTTTTTCTTCATAATATTGTCTTCTTGAATAAAACAAATAGTAACTTCCTTTTGTTTATATTTTCCCTCTTCTTGGCTCCTATATGTTCCCAGCATTCTCCTCCATAATTTATATATTCATCTGGTCTAGATTTATTCATCCAGATAGGAATTTAAAGCTATTATCTTCCACCACCATTTCTGTTACCCAGTGACTAAAGTTTTGACTAACAACCTATTTGTCAGAATATGATCCCAAAAAGGCAAGTAGTTTGTCTTCCTGGGGGAACTTCCAAAACTCTTTGCAGAGAGAAATGGACACTGCTTTCTCTTTTAAACTTCCTATTGTTAATTCCTGTTGACTGAGATAGACAAAGAAATGAGTGTGAGGTCTCTCAGCTGCAGACCGCAGCCACTAATTCAACCAACCAGCCTCTGCAGGCTTTGGCAAATGGTTCTTTCTTAGTACTGCACCTTTAATGGCCCATTTCCCCTTGTTGGCCAGGGCCGAGCTGTAAAATTACCTAATGGTACTTAAAGATACCTATTAAACTTATCATCTGCATACCACATTTGAACTCCACACAGTGCTTTATTCTAACGTGATTATTCCAAGAGAGATAACCACAAAGCTTCCAATTTATATTTCACTTGCTTTTTAACATCTTCCACTTTTTGAATTGGGTTTTTCCTTTTTTTTTTTTTTTTTTTTTTTTTTTTAAAAAAAAACATTAAAATTTTTTTATTTTTTTTTTTTTTTAAGCAGAAGACATGAAACTCTCTTAATGTTTACTTTTAATGTTGGTGGTCTCAAAGGAAAAGGAAAACTTGGGAGTAGCTTTTAAATTCTCAGAAATTATTAATGATTTGATCATGTGACTGTGAATGACAGAAACACGAGGTTCTTTTGATAAGCCTGGTACTGGATGCTGGGAATGTATAAGAGGCAGCACATGATTCAGGGCAATGGACAATCTCATTCTAAGGCCATACACAGCATTAACTTCCAGGAGTGTGGTGAAACTTTACAGTCTGAAGGAATAAAGTAAAGGACAGTAGGAAAGTTTTAAGAGTTTTCTGTGATCTTGAAAGTGACTGGAGATGTTTACAAAAGTCTTATACACCGAGGGCAGCATATTATTCTTGGTGATGCAATATGCCTGAGCAGTAAGTTGAAATAACAGAAAATGGCTAAACTGCCAAGTGAATAACTCCAAAGAAAGTCAAGCAGGCCAAGGTGTTATGAGTGGGTGAGCTGAAAAGAATAAAGAGCAAGAACCCAGAGAATGCTGAAATAGATTGTACTCAGCTTCAGTGGCCACTGAAATTGGTCATCCAAGAATAATCTAAGAATTCATGTTAATGAGGTACTACTGCAGGGAATGCAACAATTAACTTTCTTACTGTTGCCTTACTTTAGAATTGGATGATGGATACCAAGTTAGAGAAGGACTCCGTTTGTATTAAAAAGCTCCCTTTTGCAGCTGAATTTGATGATAGAGCAAATCAACTTATTTTTGGCTAGTTCTGTCTTAAAATAAGCCTTTTATTTATTCTCTTCCAAAACTTTTAATCCAGTTGTGCATTTGATGTTTATTGACTTACTTTTGTTCAAAATTTTACTTAGCCTATGAATCTTGCAAAAGCTGTTGGTGTAGGTCAAGTCATTGCATCTTTTAAAATTGTTTCTATAGCTGTCCTTTGTTAATGACATTAATATGTTATTATTCTGCTTAGGTTTTTTCTTTAAAAAGAGGTAGGTTGCTTGTTGATTTTCCAGACTCATTTTCAATGAAATTAGTGGCAAAACTTTCTTTGATTTCCAGGTACCAGATGGACCCCATGGCATCTAAAGAGACAGATCTTATCTATTAATGACATGCTGGAATAATCTGTTTAAATGATAGTAGCTCCCTTTGCACAGACAGTAGTTGGTTTTGAGTGCCTTGTAAATCCAAGCATCTTTGGCCTATACTTTAATAGTAAATGTATGTCTTCTGGGGCATATGCAATCAAAATACTCAAAATCTCTTTATATGGTTTTTGTTCCTGGTTTGGAATTTTGCTGGATCCAAAACCTGTCAGTCAATGATTGCTTTTCTGCAGCCTTCCCTGTATGCCTGTGTGTGGATCTGTGTGTGTGTGTGTGTGTGTGTGCGTGTGCCTGCTGATATAACCTGAAATTTCTTGGAAAGTGCTATCACCTGTGAGTGTAAAGTCCTGTGTTCTCTGGTTCCTTTTCCAGAGTGATTTGAAATGGCTTTCCTTTCATGAATCATCTCTTGATATGCACTGAGAATATTCTCGTACACATACAAGCTTCCTAAGTCAGCACAAAGAGTCAGAAAACGCCTCGCATTAGAGGACATAAGGGCTGCATTGTGAGGAGTTAGAACTACCTGGCTATTTCTTCTAATGGCCCACTGAAAATGAATTTAGCACAGTGATCATCTTAAGAACAAAATTTTCTTTTGTGATATTAACCTCTCAACTACAGCTGCTTGATAATATCATGCTGAATTTTGTCAGATGTGGGGCCTGTGTTTTTCAGTTAACTGCTGGAATATCTGTGTACTGCAGACAGGAGGTCTGGTTCTGAGTGCATCACCAAGACTGTGCTGCTTGCTGCTTCTGATAATGCTTCATCTTGCTGCCTCTTGCAGCCGCTCCTGAGAGGGGCTCTTAGAACAGCGTGTGTCTTCCAATGTCTCTGTGAAATTAATGGGCAATCAGGATGTTTGTTTCCTGAAGACATCAGGAGTTAAGGAACGTAAAAGCTGTGCTGTGGTACACTCAGCATGGAAAGCCAAAACCACAGCATTGCCCAGAAATTGTCAGTTCATTATAAGTATGGTATGAACAAGTCTATTAACAAGTAGGAGGAATGTTTCTCCTTTGAAAACTTGCCCAGGCTCCAGTGCTGTACAAATGTACATCCGTTTTCCTTATGTTCATTCAATGGGTTAATAAACTCTCTTTTCCCTTCCTAAGCTGTTACGCTGCCAAATGGCTGCTATATTTTCTGTCCCAGATGAGGCTCCGTTTTGTTGACCTGCACTATAGTTTCTGCTCTCTGAAGTATTCTAATGGTTTTCCAAGCTAATTTAGAATATATATATATGTAAATGCCATACACACTTGCTCAAACACAGTGATCCAACATTTTGTTACTATGGTAAAAATGGATCTTCCAGGGCAGATAAGTTATACTGACACATCACCATGACTCTGCAGCTTTTTATGGGGCTGTTCTCTTTGCCTGAAGAGTTACAGAGCTATTCTAATGGGTTTATCAGGCTGATTATTGTCTGGAGTAAAACTAGCTTTGCTTGGAACAGGCAGCAATAGTGTTGTGCTCTGTGGCATTGCAGAGTTTCTCTTCTATTCCTCTGAAGCAGCAGCAGCAGAAGTAATCAGTAAAGGGGAGGAGGTAAGATTGCAGTCGAGTAACAGCTCTTGAAAGTTTGCCTAAAGTCTATGGGATCTGGGTTCTGCAGTGCAGGAATTTAGGTCTCTGTCCTCTGATTTCAGGGAGAGTTTAATTCAGATGCTTTGCATACTGTTTCACAGTATTTGCATTACAAGACTTGTCTTGTGGTGAAATTGACAATTAAATGGCAAGTTTTAGTGCCATCACCCATTTCTTGAAATAGAGCAGCAGAGAGCTGTTCCAGATGTTCAAATACTGCAATGCTTCCAACAATTTTCTGATTTGTAAGCTGTTGCCTTTAGAGTTCTCTCCAGGACAGCCCATGAATACTTTTGTTGAAGAGCTGACAGTGGACCTGCCTGCTGATTTATGTTGCTCAAGACTAACACTGTTAGGGGTATTCCCATTTAAAAAGAAAAAAGTACACCACTTTGCTTAGAAAGCCATATAATCTGAAGAATGTTTTCCTTCCTTCTGCTCCTTCTGATTTGACAGGAAAAGGGAGGACAGTATCATGAAGATGTAGGTACATGGTAGTGTAGATTATCCCTAATATTTTGCAGCTATCTCCTTATTTGAAGAACAAAGTCCAGCAAAACTGACATTGTTTCCACTGGCCTTTGAGACAGACACTTTCTTAACACACTGCAATAACATTACACATTGGCTTAGAGCAGGATAGGTGCTTTTGCAGCAAAGGGCATCTTTTGCAAATTTTTGTACTTTGGGTACATGGAGGAGGAAGAGCGGAAGGATTTGGTTCAGCCAACTTCTCAAAAGTGTTAGATTCTGGTAACATTCGTAGTTATTATAAAATTGGAAACAGTTCTTACTTTACCAAGTTGTTACATTTTTAAGCTGTATTTGCAATAGAATAGTGCCAGTGCTTTTGACAACAGAGACCACAATCCTTTTTCCCCCACGTGTATTTTTAAAAAAGAATGAATTATGATTGTGGCCTGTAAAAGGATTTTCAAATGTGCATCAAAATTTCTGTGCACAATTGCCAAAGGACTTAACAGCTGCCCTTGGCTAAAGCAGGACTTCAAACCACACAAATACAGAAGGTAAAATTGGTCATGCATCTGATTCACTGGAGATTTAACTAGGCAGGCATTTTCCTTTCATGTTACAGACAGGAGTGTGAGCCAGTTGAGAACTGCAGGTAACATGGCAGACAAAAGGCCAGGTTGTTCTCTCTGGTTCCTCAGCATTGTTTCTGTGACCTTATGCATTCTGATTCTTGCCTACAGAAAATCAGGCAACAAAGACCAGCTGTATAATGACTTTTCTTC
Organism: Platysteira castanea; assembly: GCA_013397175.1. Lineage (NCBI taxonomy): Eukaryota > Metazoa > Chordata > Aves > Passeriformes > Platysteira > Platysteira castanea. The sequence continues at coordinate 151,606 of VYXC01006975.1, forward strand.
TGTTTCCTCTCTAACATGTGCAAACGACCTACTTCAGGGATGTTGTGATGCTTATTGAAGTAAGAAGATTCAAGACTGTCATATGTCAAATGAGATAAGCTTTTTGCCTGTGCCATTCATCTCAGACCTTTAGTTACCTTCCTTTATCCCCACCTAATTTAATTGCTTTAACTTTTAATCTCACTTTCTTATCCCACTTTTTTCCATTATACAAAGAACAGTTTTTGTATCAGCAGGATTTAAATTAGGACCTTCAAAATGACATTAAAACATCTGTGTTTTAAACCAGCAGACCATTAGCTTACTGGTAATCACAGCACAAGACACTCAGCATGTATTTCCACATGATTGCGACCAGCTTTTTGAGGAGATAGAAGTTGTAATTTTGCCTTTGTGTCGTGACAGGAAGGCCATTACACTCTCTGCAGTTATGTATGTGGAATATGCAGAGAAATAAGACAAGAGATCAATGTAATGATTCACCTTGCTAGCACTGTGCTGTACCTCTGTTTGATGATGGATAGATTAGATCTGGATTCTCACTCCAGCACAGGACCAGATCAGACAGCAAATTAAGAGCATGTAAAGAATGAAGTTGATCGCCACATAGACCCATGGGTATATGGCTGATTTGAAAAAGAAAGGGAAAATCCCTCTATTTTCTTATGACTTAAGAGCTTCATAAATGTATCAGGCAAGTTGAGTTTTGGAAGTTGTAGAGAGCTCTACAACTCAAGTAGCCTTTCCAACAAGTCAACAGAAGCAAAAAGATCAAAGGAATACAGGGAGATTGGAGCACAGGGGAAACAACGTGGTTGTTCTACTGTGCTGATGTGGTGCAGAAGCAGATACGGTGCTTTAAAGGCTTTAGATGTCCATGAGTAAGGCCAACAAGGAGAACTTCACCAGCAGCATCTCACTGTAAAAAGAAACAGAGTTGTAATGGGTGACTCTCTGTTAAGGGGCACTGCGTCACACAGCTGCAAGCCTGATAGTCATGAGGGGTGTCCTGCCCTCCAGGAGCTGGGATCCGTGGTGTTGCTGACAAGTACCCTGACCTGTCATAGACCACTACCCCCATCACTTTTTCATATGGGTACAAATGATGCCACAAGCCAAAAAAGACATGGGATCAAGGAAGACAATAGAGCTGTGCTGAGGCAGGTGAAAAACATTCCAAGTCAA